>PVJD01012741.1:0-38011 GCA_004026545.1 Mormoops blainvillei | reverse complement strand
GAAATTAAAGATATTGAAAAAGAAGAAAAATATATATTTTCACAACATTCATACTGATATATAAAGATTTCTTAATATAAACTTTCTATAAATATAATGTTTTGATGTAAAGACAATCACATGCTTTAAGTTATTAATGATAAAATTTTTGATGTGTAGTTTGGGGTAACACCAAGCATTTTACTATGTTACTTCTGCATTTTCTCATAAGTACTGTAAAAAAAGATTTGGGAAGTTCTTGATAATATAAAAATATCAAAGAAAAATTAGATTTGTCCCATTGCACATTGTTTCTTGTTTGCTGCTAGGCTTCGGTCCTTCTTAACTTTTAAGATGTGAAAGTCAGCTTTTTAAAACCTACCCTAAATAATAACCTAGTCCTTAGAAAAAATCATATTTAATACCAAAATAAATTTTCATTTTGTTATATGAGTTCCATTTAAGCAGAAATACAATTTGTTTTTCTCAACAGTGTAACCTCTGTGTCTAGGAGAATGTCTGATATATATTAAGTGCTCAACAAATTATGTGTAGATGCATTAATAAATGTTTTATAAGTAATAACTCTGCATACATCTAGAATAGAGCTCTGGGAAAGGGCAGAAAGGGAGAAAGTTTAAAAAAATAGATACCTTTGTGTGATCAACTTTGAAAGTATGACAATTTCTTTCTAAAATTGAGGGACTGGGCAAAATCAGACTCACCAAATCCTCCTGGATAATTCACAGAGGGATTTCATGAGTCGCAGAGAAAACATCTGGTTCTAAGGATGCATTGGGTCATGAATATCATTCAGGAGAGGGGAGGCAGAAAATACCTTTGAAAACATGTCTCTCATAGGCCTGGCCAATTCTGACGGTGGCAGGCAGGCTTCTCCCTGCCTTGTGAAGTTTCCAAAGTATTCGATTTACTTAGAATAGTTTTAAAACTTTGGTTGGTATTGCTCCATTTATCATTGGTCAGTTCTGAAATGTAAAAATAAGTTGCCCTTGGATCTTGAAAACATTTTAAAAAATAACTTGCTTTTCTCATAGGTTGAGGAGAGAGAAATCTGTTTTCAAATGCGATGTACTCACTATGCTCCCGAATTTGGTGCATCGAGATGAGAACACCCATAATGGTAATTCTGATGTAATTATTAACTCTTCATAGAGATTTCACATCATGTTTATTTTTCAGAGTTTCTTGTCTAATAAGAAGGATGCTTTTTTGGAGCGTAATTGCTTACATTCCCTTCCCAAAGAGCTGTATTCCCTGCTGAAAACTGTAGCCTTCTTGGAATGAAAACTTATCAGTGACAAGTCAATGGACATAGCTTTAGTTCACTGAGATGCAGCTCATTTAGCCATGAGTTATGCTGTAGTCCTAAAGCACTTGACTTCATTCTTTTCCTCCAGACAGAGGAATTTCAAAAGACCACATAGTTGATGGAGAAAATCCTGGGCTTCGGCAGTAGTTAGCCAGAACTTAAGCCTCAGCTTTGCTACGGAACATCTAAGTGTCACTGGGGAAAGGAAACTAATGGAGGCTTAGGTTTATGCCCATAAAATGTAGACTAGAACAATATTTGCCTTGCAAGGTAGATATGAGAATTAAATAAAGTGACATATTAAAACACTGCACAGTGCCTATGTATCAGTAATCAATTGCTATAATAATGTATATTCTATATCTACCAAGCTTCAGTGGCTTATAACAATAAACACATATTTCCATAAGTCTTTGCATCTGCTGAACAGGTATTTTCATTTGTGCTACATGAAACTGACCTCAGCTGGATTTCTTCATGACCGTGTGATCAGTCAGTAGGTCAGGGATGGATTACTTCATTTCAGGTGCCCTTGGTTGGAGTGAATTGGCTCTCCTCCGGGTGGTTTCATCATCAGCATCCCAGTATGCTGGCTGGTACAGGTTCACATCGTGATGATGGTGCTGGGTGGATGGGTACTGGGGTTCAAGAGTAAACATAGACATTAGCCCTTCAATTTGGAACTAGTGCTTGATTATTCCTACTCCTCACTATGAGCCACACCAAGTCACAGGGCCAATTCAGGTTTGAGGTGCAGAGAAATAGACTCCAATTCTCCTTAGGAGGCTTAATGAAACTGTGTAAAAGGGATATATACTGAGACAGAAGGAATTGGGTGCATATTTGCAATCACTGTACTAGAACCTGGCCCAAAGGAAGCAAAACCTAAACAGAGTAACCTCTTCTCTACCTGTAAACTCTGTGTGTAATGAACTACCAGGTAACCCACGTAGTGCAGTATTTGGTATTTAAATAGATTAGAATCCAGAGTACTGAACTTTCTAAAGTATAAATATGATGATGTGATTTCCAGTAAATTCTTTTAAGATTTCCCCTTATCTTGCATATAGAGCCTTATGCAGCTCCCCTGCTAGGTCACCTCTCCAGTCTCTCCAGCCCCTGGTAATATCCGCAGGGAGCTTCTTACAGGGATTTTGAATATACTTTGCTCTGTCCATTTCTTCTTATCTGGCTGGTGTCTTCACACACCCACACTTTCTGCTCAGGCACCCACTGATTTCATGCTCAATCATCTCCTGTTCCCATCTCTATCAGAGTTTAGGATTTTTCTGCCAGCCTCCTCCACTAGATCATGACATCCTGCAGAAAGAATTTTCACCTTTATCTTGTGCCTCAGTGCCTGGAACTTAGAAGGGATTAATATATATACTTGAGGAAGGCAGAGTGTGTCTATCACAAAATAATGTTCTCTGCTGAACTTCCTTTGAAAATAAAGTGGATGTTCTTTCATTGTTGGTATATAAAAATACCTTCAGTCTCTGAATATTGACTTTGTATTCTGCTATTTTGTCAAATTTGCTTATTAGGTCAAGCAGTTTTTTGGTGACACAAAACTGTGATTCATTTACACAATGGAATACTATGCAGCAGAAAGAAAGAAGGACCTAACCCCTAATGACAGCATGAATGGAACTGGAGATTATTATGCTAAGTGAAATAAGCCAGGTTGTGAAAGACAAATACTACATGATCTCACCTAATGAACAAAACAAATGAATGAGTAAAACGGAACCAGAGACGTGGAAACAAGGAACAGACTGAGAAGGACCAGAGGGGAGGGGGGGAGGAGATAAGGGAAGAGAGAAGGGGAAGAGTTTGGTCAAGCAACAGGTATAAATGACCCATGGACATGGACAACAGGGTGGGGATTGACTGTGGGAGTAAGAGGGGTGTGCAGAGAAGGGGAGAGCAATGGGGGAAATTGGGACAGCTGTAACAGAACAA
Organism: Mormoops blainvillei; assembly: GCA_004026545.1. Taxonomy (NCBI): domain Eukaryota; kingdom Metazoa; phylum Chordata; class Mammalia; order Chiroptera; family Mormoopidae; genus Mormoops; species Mormoops blainvillei. The sequence goes on along the minus strand of PVJD01012741.1, from coordinate 34,737 downwards.
AAATAAAAAATGCCTTTAGAATGATGAGGGATTTGAAAAGCTAATATGTGGTAGTAATTACCTGCTGGCTTTTCCTGAGATAATTATTTTGCTTAAAGTAGACATTTTCAAAGGATTCTTGGAAAAATATCCAATGTGGCTGCTATAGTTTGTCACAAGTACACTCAAAAATTGCCTCCATTGAGACTCTAAATACCAGGAGGATTTGTTCACATAGAGAGGACATTACATCCAATCATACTTAACTACATGGAAGTACCTATAAAAATATCTACCATTACCTTCATATTCTGACACTTATACAAATTTGTTATGTATTTTATCCCTAACTCCTCAGCATGGTTGTTCAAAATATAAATATGACATCGATTCCTGTGTTTGGTAGGAGGAAGTGTGGCCATTGTCTGCCAGGTCAATTCCATGGTGAACCATAATGACTCCTAGAGAAGCATTCCTTGGTTGGTTAAGTAGTAAATTCAAACTACCCCAAGTTCTCAGCTAGGTAGAGTGTCCCTTCTTACAAAAACTGAGGCTTTTCAAATAAAAGTTGGGAAACAATAATTTTAGAAGCTTTGGAAAAGAATACAGAACCTTTATTTTTTCATAGTAGGACAATAATAGCAGAGTGGCGAGCATCAGCATCAGAGTCTTTTATTTATTAGTCATCTCTAGCTGTTGTAGTTTAAACGCTTGTTAAAACAGTGGCAATTTTTTATTGTGATGGAGATATCCTGTGAGAGAAATGAGCAATAAACAATAACACAGGTAGAAAGACAAAAACTGTGATAAGGAAGACTGAAATATAATTGTATGTGCCAGTGCAACCTTAGAAATTCAAATTAATTATTGACAAAGAACATGTATGAATGACCTGTGGACATGGACAATACTGTGGGAATTGACTATGGGGGTGGAGTGGGGTGGGTGGAGGAGGGCAAAGGGGGGAAAATTCAGACAACTGTAATAGAATAACAATAAAAATGATTAAAAATATATAACCAAGGGTAATATTAATGATATAAAGTGTATACATTTGAAATAAATTTTCTGTGAGAAAAAACAAAAATAATTCAAATTAATTATTAAATAGTATGTAATGTTTTGGGAATATTTGTCTTAGCTATTGTGAACACATTAGGAGATCAGAAGGCACACATACAAAACCTTGTCGTAGTAACTAATAGATGTTATTGTTAAAAATATGTGGTCAGTTTTTTGTTTCTCCCCAAAATTTTCTTGTATCTCTTTGTAAGCTGACCTTTCCTCTACCCTAAAACCATGGGACCACTAATCTTACTTCTGTCTCTATAGTTTTTACTTTTTCCAGCAGACCATATAAATAAAATCATACAATAGACTTTTAAGCTTTTTGTGTATGGCTTATTTCATTTAACATAATGCTTTCAACATTTAACCACAATTTTGCTAGTATCGTGTGTGTGCATATTATATATATATATATATATATATATATATATATATATATATATTATGTGTACATATATATGCACATTATTTCAAAGAGAAAATAAACTTCAGGTTAGAAGGAATGGTATGAGATCACATTTCTCAGTTCTTTCTGTTAAATAATTTCCTTAAAAGTAACTAAAATTCAAGTGAGGGTTAATCAACAGTCTATTAATAAACAGAATTGCCTATCATCACTCCAGGGAAAATCTCTAAATAGGTGTCAATGTTTAAAATGTTACTAATTATCCAATAATAACTTTGTAAATCAAAGTAGCCTATTATTTTGGCAAATTCTAATCTGAGAATACTTTGTTTATTTCAGCAGAAGAATTGAAATGTTTGTTGCTTTGAAATGGATTCAAATACTCATGGACTCTGGCAGCTAGAAAGGACACTAAAAGTAAATCTTATCCTAAATACCCCTTTTACAAATGAGTAAACACAGTCAGTGAGTGGTTTAGACCCTGCAGCAACTTAGTACTGACTCAGAATATTGATCACTCATGGAATGACTTTTTGAAAAATGCAGTATTGACCTAAAACATCACGTTTATTTATTTTTCTAATGCTCAGTCTTTTTAAGGATCTCATGAAAGCCACAAATTCTCTCCACAGAAAAATGCACCTCCTTTATACAATATTATATTTATTTTAAGTCTTTCTGTAGACTCATACCACCCAGTAAAAAGTGGGGGGCAGGGATATAAGAGATGTCTTCAATGTCTTAAATTAATCTTCCACGAGGCATCTAAAATTGATCTGCTATAATATAAATACCACAGAAAATTGGAGAACTATCAAGGGAAAATGAGATTCACAAGTTTAAAAAATCACAGGCTTCCAATGTTTGTATGAGGAAGTCCCATCTACAATCCATCATCGAAAAAAGAGGTGGAACATACCCCTCCATTTCCTCATAATACACTTCAAAAATGGATGGACAGATGGAGGGATGGATGGATGAAAAACAACAGAAGGAAAACTATGTACTCTTGAGAAATTGATACGAAAGATGTTGTAGTAAATGCTCATGGCATTAGCTTTTTTACATGTCCAAAAACATCACAGACACACATATCTCACATTAATAACAGTGAGATACAAAAATTTACAAAAATTTGTATTACATATAATTCTTATATTTTATTATTAAATTTGCTCTTTCTCCCAAAGGAAACTTATATAACTTTAATCTGATAAAATGAAATTCATTTTGGTAGCACAGTAACCAGATGTTCTCCTAAGTAATTTCTGTGTAATTTAGGGAACAAATTGGCTCCTTACACATGTGTTAGTACTTCAAGGTCAATTCTTTCAATGTTAATCACAAGATATTATCTTCGATAGGATCGGCTATAACAACAAAAAACCTGAAGGTCAAAGTTAATCTTGATTTTAATGTTTTACTGTGTGTGTGTAAGTTGTGTGTGTGTGTGTGTGTGTGTGTAGAGAGAGAAAGAGAGAGAGAGAGAGAAGGAAGAGGAGGAGGAGGAGAGGAAGAAGGTCTAATAATTTTTTTCACATCATATCTTTTGTTTCTCTAGGGTGACTACAGCCCAGTTTTGAGACCACTACTCAGTAGTCAGAATTCCAATCATTATTTTGAAATACATTTGGGCATTGTTATTGGTTCCAAGATCACCAACAAGTTATATACTTTTAATAACATTTAAAATAACCACCACTTGCTGTACATTCTGTCCTCACAGTTTTACCTTTCAAAGTTTCTTCACTATGCTGCTGTGACTGAAGATGCTGACAGATATGCCATCAGAAGTTCCAAAATCTTGGAGAAATCTCATGCATCTTTATTGTGACTTTGGAGAGATCAGTGTGTTTGTAGTAAACCAAGATGCCCTGGATCTATTTTCAACTACATTTTTAGAGAGTCAAATCTACTTGAATTTCTGGATCTTGTCTGTGATCCTTTAATCCCAAATTGTCTCTCCAAGCAGAAAGCAGTGCCATAAAGAGCCTATGAGAGCATGAAATCCAGATACTTAGCTTTTATTGCTTCATACTTCCTGCCGTATTTCAATACTGAATAAATTGGGAATTCAGGAAGTACTGTATTCAAAGATCCCCACATCACCTTGGTTGAATCCAGTATTGCTCGAGTGAATTTTTAAGCATCATTTTAAATTGTTTATCCATACAAAAATATCTATTATGTATCAGACACTGCTAGTTGCTAAGACTACTGTGGCAAAGAAAACGTTCTAGTTTCTCATATTCAAGAGTATAGAATTGACTCTCCCATGCTTGTATTTCTCTATGCTGAGTGAGAATGAGTGAAAAAGACTGCGTACAATGGAGGGAATGAAAAGTTTCTGCCTGTTCATCCCACTTTAGGAGGAAAATCATTAAATGTTGCAGCTTTATCCTTGGCTTAAGGATAATCATGACTTTGGGCTATATTAACTTGGTTTTCGGAATAATTCTTTTTCTTGAATTGAATTACCCTTGGTTTGCATGAATTTTATTTTTGAGCTTATTGTTTGGATTAGCAATGGTCTTTCTACATTTCTGGTATCTTTTCTATTCCTTCATCATGATAATTGTAAAACAGGCTGTGCTATACTTCACACTAGGCTTCAAGGAAGCTTCAAACTAAATGTACAACACAGCCACACAAATACCTTGAATATTGTCACCTTATCAGTGTCATTTTCTGCTGCACTCCACTGTCACCCTTATTGCTCAATCCTGGATCAACCTTACATTATAATTTATGTTTTCTCTGGGACTGGAATGTTGTATTCCTGTTTAAGATTTTTATTTGTGTTTGACATTTTATGTATGAAAGGATATAGGTTGTATAATATTATAATCCGTAAACATCAGAGAAATTCATACTATGATTTTACATTTTTTACTTAACTTCATTTACACAAATAAAACAAATATAACTAATTAAGCCCCTTGGCCCTCATGAGACTTTTGTTAGTTTAATATCCTGAAACATGTTCACTTAATATGTGTTTTTATGACTTTAATGTGAGAATTTATGCAAGCAGATGATTCTTTTCGGAATAGGATCAAGTCAATCACAAAATGGGAAATTGTCCACAATTCCAGTAATCACCTTGACTTACTCTTTCTGTAATATTCCAGCTCCCAAGGTCCATTTGCTAGTTTATACTAGGTTCACAGAAGCCCTGAACAATTTAAATAATGAAACCCCTGGAAGCTGGTAGCCCCATAGCTTTAAAGATACATTTGCTATTCCTGTTGGAATTTGTTATCCCTGTCAGATCAACAAATTGCTTATTTTGACTCTTTTTTATGACATCTCAGTTGCAAGTAAAAGAAAACTAGAAACCTCATTCATTTGTACTTATTAAATATTTATAAGTTACTATGGACCAGGTAATGTTCTAAGTTTTTTACAAATACTTATTAATTTAGTTCTCATAACAATCACAGGAGGAGGTCTCCATCATTATCCTAATTTTGCAAAAGTGGATTTGAGACATAGAGAAGTTAGTAAGTTGCCCAAATTACATAAGTGGCAAGAGTTAGTATTTGAACTCCAGTTCTCTTTTTCCAAAGTTCACCTCCAAACAACTCATCTGCTGTCTCCCCAGAAATAATGATCATTTCAGGAATTAGCATGTTAATAGATAGTGAAGAGGGGCAAGTTTATTCCGTTTAAGTAGTTTTGTTTCTTCACTGTGGGTAAGGTCAAGGAGGTTGGATCTCAGCAGGAGGGTGTAACATGTGAGAGTCAGTCACAGTTCCCATCAATGTTCCACAACCAGTCTCCCCAATATCAACATTTTATATTAGTAGTGTTACATTTGACACACTGGCACATTATTATTAATTAAAGCCCACACTTACTCGTTTTTCTTATTTTGTTCCCTTATGTCCTTTTTTCTGTCTCAGTATCCTATCTGAGATACCTCAGTACATTTAGTCACTGTGTCTTCTTTGGCTTGTTTTCCCTACGAGTTTCTCAGCTTATCTTTGTTTTGATAACCTGGACAGTCCTGAGGAGTACTGGTTAGGCATTTTCCAGAATGTACATCACATGGACTTGTCTGATGTTTTTCTTATGATTAGACTGGAGTTACATGTTTTGGGGAGGAAGACCACAGAGATAAAATTATTTACATCTCATAATATCAAGGGTACATTCCATCAATAATGACATCACTTATGATGATGAACTTAATCACATTGCTGAGATAGTGCTTGTGAGATTTCTCCACCATAAAATGACTTTGTTCCCATTTCTGTCTGTACTTTTGGAAAGAAGTCACAACATGCAGCTGACCCTTAAAGGGTGAAGAGTTATATCCTACCTCTTTCAAGATAGGGTATCATCATACATTATTTGGAATTTTCCTGCACAGGAGTTTTGCTTATCATTTTCATATAACTGTGGATTTATGGATACTCAGTTTATATTTTCTGTTAAAATGCAAAACTATTTTATTTATTTATTTGTTGTTGTCCAAATTGTTTGGGCTTTGGCAATTGGGAACTCTTAGTTTCAGGTGGTTCCTTTATGCTATTGATGTATCCTGATTATTGTAAGGTATTTTGGGGCATTTTCTTACTTTTGTGTACTGTAAGGTTCTCTTGCATATTCCCTGCCCCACTCCTATTATAAGGCTTTTCTCCAAGTGGCCCTAGTCCTCTTACAGGGGGATGGCTTTAGAAACTAATATTTAGTCACTAGGAGTAGTCATTTCTCTTGGGTTGTCATTGTTCCCACTCAGCTAAAAGGAAATGTTTTTGTTTAATAATGACTCATAGATATACAGATAGCTATAAATATTTTATATGTAGATATCTGTAAATATATTACACAAAATATAAACCCATTCTGACGTCTCCAACTCTAGTTCACTACTATCTGGATCATTCTAAACACCTTTTGTATCTGTAAATTCTCATTTCAACAATAAAGAAACTAGCTCCCACCATCTTCTATCCATTTACTTAATTTTTCAATCCCAGTATTATAGTTCTTAAATTTTTCCCCTGAGGGAAACAGCTTTGCCACCTAGATAGAGCACAGTGATTCTGTACAGCTCTGTTTGTCTTAAGTCTTATAGGCACTTCATTTCATATTTCCAAAATAACTTCTGTCAAACCTTTTGATCCTTACTCGTTCAGTGACAATTTTTCATACATTTACAATGCATCGGATTGATTTTTTTGGATTCTTCATTTAATGTCATTATTGTTCAATGTCTTAAATGCTTAAAAAAACATATACATTAAGTTTCACTCTTGTGCTTAAGGTTCTATAGGTTTCAACATAGGGATAATGTCATGTATTTCCTTATTGCAATTTCATGTAAATAGTTTCACCTCCTTTAATATTCCCTTGTACCTCATCTATTCAACTCTATCCCTTTCCTTCTGAAACCTTGAAAGCCACTGATCTGTTTACCATCCCTACAGTGTTGTCTTTTACAGAATTTAATATATTCTAAATAATATATGTAGCCTTTTCAGACTAGCTTCTTTTACACAGCAATATGCATTTGGATTCATTCATAGATATTTTGTTACTTTCTGGCCATGAAAATAAATTGCAACTTAAATTTCTTTTATGGATTATGTTTTTGCCGTTTTAGTGAAAAATTTATTATCAAACCCAAGACCACAGGGAGTCTATCTTACTTTTTTCTTCCAGGAGTTTTATAATTTCTTATATTTCATTTAGATCTGTGATCTATACTGAATTATTATTTGTGAGAGGTGTAAAGATCATTTCTAGGTTGAATTTTCTGCCTATGAATGTCCAATTGTTACACCATCATTTGTTGAAAGATCATTCATTCTCCATTGGCTTCTGTTGCTCTTTTTTTAACGATCAACTGGTTATATTTATGTGAACCCGTTTCTGCATTCTCTATTCTATTACATTGATCTATATGTCTATTCTTTCACTAATGCCAATGCCATCTCATTTATGGCAGAGTTACATCACAATTTGAAGTTGGCTAAGAAGTGTCCTCTGTTTGTTCTTCAGGCATGTCTTTTTATGATAATGTGGAAATGATATATGAAAACCCAAATATAAGCACTTTAAAAGTGCTTACAACTCACTTGCCAGTGTTAGTTAAATGCCTGATTTCAGGAACAATAAGAGAGGAAATATACTTTACCTCTTGATGGAAAAAAAAAATCCTTAATTAAAAAATCCTTAACAAAGGAATGGCTTCAGAGAGGATGAAAAATTGCTTCCATCAATTAAATCTTCCCTATTCTAGTCCCCATTGCAGCTTTATTTTTTCATAGCACTTTCTGCTATCTAAAATTATCTTTTGATATTTACATAAGATTATTTGTATTTTCAATTGTTACATAAGCTCCATGAAGGGAGAGAATTGTCTTCCTTATCATTGCACCTCTGGTACACAGAAAAGCAATTGTTATGTATTAAGGAATGAGTGAGCATTTGATGAACGAGGGAATTAGTGAATTTATTCTGATACTGTAACACCATTCACAAAGCATATTTTTCATCTTGGCATCAGGCATTTAAACTATAACTACATCCAGCTCTGTTTCTAAAATATGACAGGGAAAGTGACAATTTAAAAACAATCTAGGTATAGACAAGGACAGAAAGATAAAAGAGGATTATACCTTAAAAGGACAAATTAAAAGGGTTTTTCTTCTCATCTATTTCTCCTGGACTTCTCTGCAGCCTGTCACACTGTGGACACACTGACCTTTATCATCTGGGATACCCTTCTCTCTTGATGACCCATTTATGTGTGTGCCTATTTATTCATCAGTTCCTCAATACCCTCTTTTGTGTACAACTTGTGAATTTTACAGTATTTTCTGCTCTGATTTTCTCTGTACCTTCTTCACTGGTGGCTGCATTCATACACACAGCAACTGCTATGCTTCTCATAACATGTTTATTAACTTTCCATCTAATAATCCATCGTTATTTCTGAACTCCAGACATTTATTTCTAAGCAAAATGTGAATACCTGCCCTTGAGTATGAACCTTGTACCCTGAGTTTCAAGCCCAAGCATATTGTCTCAATTCCACAATTCTCCCAAATAACCATTTTCCTAGCCCACCTCCCTCACCTACGTGCCCCCTCATTTACACCAATTTTTCATCAGTCACTGAACCTTGTACATTCCAGCAATGGAATAACTTTGCCAGATGTTTACTCCTTGTCATTTGCTCTGCTTCCTCAATGAAAACTCACATCCAACATTTCTTAAATCTTAAATCTAGTCTTAAGGCTTTTCAGATTAGAAAACACAGAAAGCTTCCTAATCTTTACTAAGTCAGTCAAAGACTTTTAAATTGTCATTTAAATCCCTCAGCAATCTCCTTTGTATCCACTACTACAATCTTTTCTATGACTGTCTCTACTGTCATGATTTGGAAGGGAGTGAGAAAAGACTTTCTGGCTTGTGACTAGTTTTCTTTTCTTAATTTAGGTGCTAATTATACATGTGTTAAGCCTGGGTGATGTCTCAATCTCATTTACACAACATGTACCCTTTACATGTACATTATGCTTCATTAAACAGTTAAATTAAACAGTGGTTAAAGAGAAGATGAAAGGGCTTGTGTTTGGTAAAACATTTCCTGTTTTTATATTTATTGGTCAGAAAGAAATGAAAGCTGGATATTACATTTAGCTTTAAGACAGCCATGTTTCTAAATATTTTATATTTATCCCCAAAAGGGAAAATTTTTGCAAGATCCATATTAGTGAACTTTTAAATGAACCAAATGAAATTCAAAGTAGTAAAAAACATAGAGACAAAGGAGAGGCTGTTTTTTAAAGAAACTTCCTACCCATCATTCCCATGACAGTCTGATTCATGTAAATGAGGTTTCTAAATTGCACATTTGGATGTGTCGGTATAACACAAATAAGGGTCCATTTTGTATAGTTCTGATTGGTCAAGACAGGTCATAGTCTATTTGTGTGGTGACAGTACCGCACAAATGGGGGAACAAGGAACTTCCCGGCAGGGATTGACTTAGACAATGTAAACAGGGCAGGCGGTGGGAAACTGAGAGTTCACCTTTGTGGTTCTTCCAGGCATATGGAACACTTAAGAGGCCACTGTCAGTAAACAACCACTAGACTCCAATTTTGAATGTCAACACAGTTAACCCCAGGGATTCCAAATCCATTTTAATAGATACATTTCTTCTTGGGGTTCACTTAAGGTGACTTTCTTCTCCATGTCCACACAGCTAATGAACCTAAAACAAAGAAGTGAGGTGACTGACATAAACTCATAGGACCCGAGAGTTATGAAATGATAAGTCTTTCTGAGAGAGCCATTACCTAACAGAACAAGTAGAAGCAAATTATTTATTATTGAATACACAAAAGGGTACAAAAATTAATATATTAACAGTAATAAATGTATTACTCCTGTTTAAATCTGGAAAGGACCAAACAGATCTTATAAAAACGAAAGCCATAATGTTAAACGACTCTGCAGTGTCTGTACAACTTTTAATACTGAGTATGGTTAAGCTTTTCTGGTCCCCATTGGCTCCAATCATTCCACAGCCAAGTGGCTGATTTTCACCTACATCATTGTGGGGGCTTTGTACCATGTAAATAGTTAAAGATATAAATACACTCTGGCATGTGTCGATTTCCATTTGATAGAAAACTAAGAGTTAGGGTCATGGATGACTTTATCTCTAGACAAATTACATTTTTCTAACATAACTCAAAAAATGAATAAGCTGTTATCTCCCCTAAACTAAAACCTACCATTCTAAAATGTCTCTTTTAGCTACTGAATTGTTCTTGAAGCATTTTTCACTTAATATCTTATAAGACATACATCTCTGCAGCACAAAGCAATTTAATGTGTGAGTTCAAAATTTGATTATAATATTTACTATACATTATAGTAACTTACAAACCTGTTCTGTAGCAGTTTTTATTGTAGTTTAAATTAAACTTTTGCTAATGATACAATATAGAATGGCATGATAAGTTCTTTATAAACATCTGTTTTAAAACAACATAAGTACATTTATTTCTAATTTACTGAGTGCCTTCTATCTGCCAGATATTGTTGAGAGAAAACATGACAAAAAAAAAACCAAAAACACTTGCACTCATATAAATTACAGCTTAAAGGGAGAAGCTGGATGGTAAACACATAAATAAATATTTTTGATAATGCAGAATAGTAGTGAGCTTGGCAAGATACCAATTAGGGAAATGTGAGAGATCATGTCTTATAGACAGAAATGCAACAAGCAAGGTTGAACAGGCATGGATCAACATGATGATAATTGAACTGAGACATAAATACTAAGTGGAATGTAAATTACACAAGAAGAATGTCCCAGGCAAGGGGCTCAAAGGCCTTGAGACAGAAATGGGGTAGTTGTATTTGAGGAACAGGAAAAATAAAATCATATGGTCTGGATATGGTGTGTGAGTAAGAGGTAATATTAGGGAAATAGTTGGAGTTTGATTATATAGATCTTTTTTGTAAACAAGTGGCATTTCATGTTTATTAAGTGCGAAGAGGACCGGAAGGTCCTGTCGGGTGGCTGCGGAGAGAAAACGGCGGGTCAAAACATCAGACCTCCCTTGGATAGGGTTGTAAGATCCAGGGTGAATTAGATCCCATAAAGTTTACAGTGTACAGTATCATCTGGTGAAATTTGGTTCTAGTGAATCTCAAGGGGACCAATGACCTGCAGATGCAGCACAATTAAACCAAGCAGCGTAAAATGAACATACATTATGTAGTTTCATGAATGTTCAGATCCAGATGCTGGGGGCGGGGAAGCCAGTCCTAATCAGCGCATGCTGCTACTTTTCAGCATCTGAGTACAGTGATATCTTACTTTTAAAAAATTTGTTATTAATAAAGACAGATCAACTAAGGTAAACTATACTTTAAGACTGTTTCAGGTCCCACGTCTTGACAAGTGGCTTGGTAAGAAGGGCCCAGACTTGAATAGAGAATACGTGGTCCTTGGACAACCAGATGATAACTATTGCTGCTTCTTGCCCGAACTGAGCATTTAACGTCTGCATTTCAAAGCCACATAGGCTTTGGACCCTGTCCAGGACATGATTCTATTACGCCGACTCTATCCCTGTTATCCCACAACATTTCGCAAAAGGGAGGACATGTTTAAAGTGCTCAGTGCCAACTGGTTGACTTTACTCTCGGTGAGGAACAGGAGACTTTCTGGCCTTTTGTGGCAGAAAAGGAGGGATCAGCCAAAATGATGCCCATAGAAACAGTAATCTAATCTATTTTATTTTATGTTTCCTTGCCAGATAATAGCTTACAACTTTCTTTCATTGCCATAATAAAAAAGATATATGGGTCACACGTGTTAAATCATTTATTGAGAAAATAATATGGTTAGTCCTATGTACAATGTTAAGCAAGATAGACAAAGTCTATAAGTTGGTCTTTCTATGTTTACAAATTAAATATATATTAATGATTATAAGAGTAACAAACAAAAAATGATTAATTTTAAAAAGTCAATTCCTATATGCTATTTAATTCCGTGTAGCGTTCTCTTTATCATCTTTCACGGCCCCTCTAGTCAGATGTTTACACTGCCTTAGACAACTTGAGAGGCAAAATCAGTGAGCAGTAAGAACATGTCTGTCCAATTTCTAGTGCATGCCTAGTGATTATATTAGCTGTTTCAATTATAACTGCTCTTAAAGATATATTTTTTCATATGCCAAGTATGATTAGAAAATGTAGTACCAGAGTCTGGGAATATCCTATGTCATGGTTTCAACCCTCAAGAACTGGTCATTAAATGGGGGAGGTTTAGAAAAAGGACATAATTGAGAGTGTTTGAAGAAGTTTATACTTATTAAGCAGGGCTATAATTGGCTTGGTACATTATTTTATCAATCAGATATAGTAGCCATATCGCTTTATTGATGAAGTAGGTACAGTAATGAGGTCATATCTTTGTTCTAACTTGTACAGGGACTTTGTCCCAAGAACTCAAATCCTCTTCCATGTCTCTCTTATCCCCAAGGCCACATCTTCTTTCCCTAAATTGATACTAACTAGCCATCCAAATTTCTCTTAAACTCCTGAATTTTCTTTCTCCTGATTCTTTATGTCCCTCAATATTTTGGTATCTAGAATTTCACTTTCATTTGAGCTCAGATTTATATTTTTGGTTATATATTATTAGCATTTTAATATTTTTAATAGTGGGAGCTGGACAGGAGAGAAGAGCATAAGAGATTGTCTGCGTTAGTTCATTCTTCCTCATCACCTAATTCAGAACATACCTATGAAAAACCTTTTAAGTCATGTTTTTTTTTTAAATAGAATTCTAATCATGCCAGATTTAGAACAGGTGATAGAAAGGCTCCTTTTTCTTGTTTCAGAAAATAAAACACCATGACTACACACCTTAAAAATACAGACCTGTTTTCACCCTGGGCAAGAAATATGTGCAAAATGTGAAGACAAATCATCCCAGGCTTCTTTTCCATTATTATCTTACATATCAAATAATAAAGATCAGCATCTGCGAAGAACTTTTCTGGCTGCCTAGGGTTTGAAGACTATAACATCTTCAAGGGGACCAGCTAGTCGGCCAAGGCCCCCCTCCAAATAAAGCTTCTACTGCAATAGCAACACAGTGGGAACGTAGTTTTCAGCTGTTTCTAGGCTACTATGACATTATTTAGCAACCATGAGGAAGGGAGAAATGATTTGTACAAATATGTGGTAAACATACTACAGTTTAAACCTTTACTTTAAAAAGATGTCTGAACTTCAGGTTTCTAATCCCACATGTAAAGAGTTTGGACAGACAACCTGTCTCCCACCTTCACAACACTAACAAAAATAGCTGAATAAACTAAAACCCAAGGACTTAAAATTTTATTTATTTATTTGTATTTATTTATTTATTTGTATTGTTGTTCAGTTGTCTCCATTTCCCCACCACCACTCTCCCCTGCCCCACTGACCCCCACCTCCACACTCAATCCTCCCCCAACTTTGGCTTTGTCCATGGGTCCTTTATACATGTTCCTTGAAAACCCTTCCCATTCTTTCCCCCATTATTTCCCTCCCCCTACTCCTCTGGGCACTGTTTGTTGTCTGTTTCAATGTCTCTGGTTATATTTTGCTTGCTTATTTATTTTGTTGTTTAGGTTCCACTTATAGGTGAGGTCACATGGTATTTGTCTTTCACCACCTGGCTTGTTTCACTTAGCACAATGCTCTCCAGTTCCACCCATGCTGTCACAGAGGGCAGGAGCTCCTCCTTTCTTTCTGCAGCATAGTGTTCCATTCTGTAAATGTACCATAGTTTTTTGATCCACTCATTTACTGATGGGCACTTAGGTTGCTTCCAGCACTTGGTTATTGTAAATTGTGCTGCTGTGAACATTAAGGTGCATGGGTTCTTTTGAATTGGTGTTTCAAGATCGTTAGGGTATAATCCCAGCAGTGGACTTGCCAAGTCAAAAAGCAGTTCCATTTTTAATTTTTTGAGGAAATTCCATACTGTTTTCCATAATGGCTGCACCATTCTGACCCCTAGAGCAAGGAACATAAAGGAAAGAAAAAACAAAGGGGGCATCATCAAAATAAAAAGTTTCTGCATGGCTAAAGAAAACATCATCAAAATTAAAAGGGAACCAGCCATATGGGAAAATATATTTGCCAATGATACCTCGGACAAGGGTTGGATCTCCAAAATATACAAAAAACTCACATGACTCCACTCCAGGAAGACAAACAATCCAATTAACAACTGGGCAAAAAACCTGAACAGACACTTCTCCAAGGAGGACTTACACAGGGCCCAAAGACATTTGAAAGGACGCTCAGCACCACTAGCCATCAGAGAGATGCAAATTAAATTATAATTAATTATAATATAATTAAATTATAGCACTTCACCCTGGTCAGAATGGCCATCATAAACAAATGAACAAACAAGTGCTGGCGAGGTTGTGGAGAAAAGGGAACCCTAGTGCACTCTTGGTGGGATTGCAGACTGGTAGAGCCCAGGACTTTTTTAAAGGTCTTAAAAAGTGTTGAGAACACAGGACAAACCTCCACACTAAAAACTTGTGAGGTAAATACAGAGAATAGAGGTCAGTCTACCTGAAGCAGAAGCTGCCGAAGCCAGCCACCAGTGGGAATGCTTCCACATAAATCTGAAGAGCTGCTGGAGACAGAGTGCAGAATAGCCTGAGAGTTCAAGTCTCCTGGAGGGAGCCCCGGTCTAAAGGGACCCCTACCCTTTCGTGTGTTTACCTCCAGGAACTGCCTCCACCCCATCCCTAGGTTTTAGAATATATAAAATATTTTAAGATTTCTTAGAAGAATTAGAACTTCTTAGAGGTCTTGGAAGACAAGTTCATCACGAGTTCATTTTCATAGAGAATGCTCCTCCTCAGTCACCAAATTTAATTGTCCGGTAACTGTTACTTTGCCATTTTGATAGCCTGAGGGAGATTCTTCATCAGCTTTATACCATGCAGCCTGCATCCCTTTTTAATATTTATGAACTAAACTATATAGGTGTGAAATTGAATTCTTGTTGCATGAGCACTTCTTATTATTTATGTTTGCTTGTTTCCCAAATCTCTTAAAAAACATTGTCTCACTAAATGCATAGGTATCTCATATAGTAGCGTATAAAATACATGTTTATCCTTTTCTTAACATCCATTAATAATAATAGTTAAATATTAATTTAAAATTATTTGCTGGAAACTGACAATGCAGAAAGTATTATTCCAATCACTTTTCATGAACAAACTCAGTTACTACTCACCATTTATAATTTATACTGTTGTCTTCATTTTACAAATGAGAACACTAAAACTTATTGTTCTCTAATAAGTATCTTCTGAAATGGTACCAAATCAACCAAATATCGAAGCTTGGAATTCAATTTCAACTATTCTGCTTTCAAATTCTGTGACTGATGAACTAATTCTCAAAAGTGCCTTGTCTACATTACTGAAGAAGGGAATGATTTTTTTGAGAGAGAAATACACACACACACACACACACACCTATACATATTCTTTTTTGTGGGACCCCTACTGAATTTTGTATTAAATTATATACAATATTTTGTACTTTGAAACTATGATATATGATATGATGTATAATAATTTATCAAAAATTAATATAGTTTCTATTAGCTAGGAATTGATACAGTTGTTATATAACATTTCTCCTCTCCTTCAAACGTAAAACAGTGTAGTTTCTTCTGTGTATGTGTATCTATTTTAGTATCCAGCATAGCGCTAAGAACTTCCAATAATTATTGAAATATGAATATAATTTAAATACATAAAGCTATAAAGCTTTGTCTTTACTTAATCATCCAGAATCAATGGGAAAAGTTTTGCTATTTACCAACATTTCATTATAACCACTATTTTAATTTAAGTATCTTGTGTATATGGAATATATTATCATTCAAAATAATCTGTTTCCACCTTCCGTATTCACTTATTCTTAGTCCAATTAAAATCAAATAGAGCCTTGAGACAGCCACATTGAAAATCATTTAATTGAACCATTAGCACAAAAAGACATTTTGTGATTTTCGGTAAATTCTATTAGTAATGAAATTAAGAGTGAATATGAGCAATATTACTTGAACCAGCTCCTTGCACATAATAATAACCAGCTCTCCTGACATGTAGTATCACACAGTCTCAAACCTTGGATCCCTAATTATTGAGAAGCAAATTAAAATCTACTTTTTTTAGAATATTAATTATAATTATTTATGGTCTGTTAGTACCTTTCATCCAAGGACTTCAAAAAGACATAGAAATGTTAATTAAACCTTTGTGGGATTTTATTTCTTTTTAGATATATGTGGAAAGGATTCACAATATCATTATATATTACTAGATATCAGAGTCACCCAAACAATTTTAAAAGGAACTCTATTTTTTGTTATTTTCTCTTTTTCTTAACTTTGAATACATATATATGTTTAACCCATGATCAATCAAACTCAAATCCTTTAAAAAAATCTTAACATTAGATTCTAATATTTAAAATCTGTTCAAAATAAAGTTATTAATGTCTTAGAATAAAGAACATTTTTATAATGAATATTTTGGTCAACATTAATACGACTTATTTTTCGGTCATTCCTAACGCAAACTTCTTTCTTCCACCTTTGAAATTAATTCAAAACAAACCTTCCCAGTTTTCTCCTCAAACCTAATACAGCCAACTTTCCCTTTGTTCCTTCAGGTTTACCTATGGTTCGCCCACCAATAAGTCCATTTTTTCTACTACAACTGGCTATTTTACTTTTCGAGTTTCACACTCCCTTCTAAAGAATTTTAGATATTATTTATTATATTTCCTTTATATTGTATAAAATATGTGCTAAAGTACAGAAAAAAGCAAATAAAATTAGAGAAAAACAAGGTATAGTTTGCATGCTATGCATTCTAGAGAAGGGCATGGGGAGGAGACAAGACATCATTTTTCCTGAAAATTTGGATTTGACAGGCATCCTTCCATGGCTTCTGGTATGATCCATTTTTGAAATATTTTATTCGAATGAAACTTTTAGAATATCTAACATTAACCCTCAGATTTTAAATGCTTGTCTCTAGGCTTTCCCAGCAGGATGTACAAGTGAAACCCTGAGCTCTCCGCTAAGGAAGCAAAGGAAGCGTTTAAATCGATACCTTTGACAGTGGGTCCTAGAATACATTCATAGTTCAGGGACTGAGTCTGAAAAATGTTACTAAATTACTGAAAGGAGTTTTCCATCTCCTCTGGCCAACACCTTCCCAGAGGATGGTAGAAATCTTTAGTAATTCAGATAAACAATGCCTTCAACAATACAGTTGCTGCAATGCAGTGTCTACCAGGTGCCAGACATGTAATGTTCGTTTTATCCATTTAGAACAAAACCCACACAGTTAAGGTCTTCTTGTCCCCATTTAACAGAGGAAGAAAACAAGACTCTGAGTAGCTGGGGTTTGACTGGGATCCTGTCACTTTTAATTGCTAAGCCAGGTCAGAATACACCTTTTTTTCTGACTCTACAGCTTATTCTCTTTCCCCAAGATTAGTGGCATCTCATTCTGGTAATAATGTATGAGAGGCAATAAAATTTATTTTCAGAATAGCCTTCCCATTTTCAGAAAAGACCTATTTTGAAAATTATGTTCAATTTTGTGTAATAGCAAGTCACAAGTCCCTCTTTAATCAACAAACAGTATCTTTAAGAATTTAAAGAAATTTAACTTTATCTTTGTTTCTTCTCATCTTATGGAGAAAGTATGAGAACAGAGAAGTGGTAAATAACTACTTACCACTGTCTGAATCCATGTTTGGCTTCCCCCTGCCCAGGCTGTACAGAGGCATGATCGCCAAATAAAACTGTAAGATATTTAAGTGTGCAGTGGGATTATTTTATATCTGTATACCACGTGAAAGAGTTCCTATTAACTAGTTAAGTAACACGTCTATAACCTCACTCAGTTACCTTTTTTTCTTTCTTTTTTTGTGAGAATATTTAAGTGCTACTAGTTTGGCCGATTTCAATTATGTACAGTGTTGCCAACTACACCAGTAATTGTGTTTTACTTATGGCATTTTTTGAAGTTAGGCGGCTGAGATAGCAGTGCTCTTACAAAGTTGTGAGGCATGCCAGCTGCTTAATGGGTAGTATTTATTGAAGAAGAAAAATCACAGTGTCATTGCTTTATGCCTGTCCACTCTCTTTATGTACACCATCATCATTAATTTAACCTCTTAATCCTCTGCGTGGTTAGCAAGGATCTTCGTCTCAGCATGAAAAAGAAATTAAAAATAAAATTTAAAGCATAACTGACAAAGACACTTTATATACTAGACATAGTCTTTCCTTCTTGCTCTCCATTAAGAGCTCGATTAATGTCTTTAAATGCACAATGTTTGCTGGAGAAAATACAGTTAATAAACAAACACAGGCATTTTAAGTGAAATAATAATATGTATTTATTGGGGGTATATTTTAAATTAGTAGAGATTTTGAAGTGGGCCATCCATCTGTCTTGACTAGGCTATTTTGTCTGTCCCTAAGCTGGGTTAGGGTTCCCTCTTGTGGCGTCCAGGTGTAAAGCCCTACCACAGCACTTCCACATTTCCTCTTTTGGGTTTACTGGTCTGATTACTGGTTTCAACAGGCCTCTTCAGTTACAAGCAAAAACACCGATTCTGGGCAAGTTAGACTAAAGGAGCTTATTGAGAAAACATAAGGATGTTACAGTATCCGGGAGAGGATGGAAGAAACAAGCCTGGGAATGGATTGGAACAAAGGCAGTCCCAGAAGCCTGAGGGGCAAGAATAGAAGAAAAGTCTTGCAACTGGAAAATCTGGGCAATGCCCTTTACTGGAATGAATGTAGGCAACACTTTGTAGATACTCCGTTCTCTGTTCAATATTCAGATTCCCGGAAGGGAGCATCCAATTGACCTACCTTCATTCACGTGCCCGTAAGTTGGGTAGGGCAGAGCGTGCCTCAAACCAACTACACTTGGGATGCACCCTGCCTATGCCATGAGAAAGCAGTAAGCCTCCAGAAAGGTATCAATGACTGTTAAGAAGAGGATGGAAAATAAAGATAATTATTAACTGGTGTGTGTGTTCTTTTAAGGTAGCTTGTTTTTAAAAAATTTCTAATTTGTTGTATGTAGCAAATTCAATTGCCACATCTTGACCTTTCTACTACCCATAAAAACATTTATTTCCCTTTCATTCAGTAATGATTTTTCATTCTGTTTTTCCTATTCTAATGAATGATGTAAAGGAAAAAACACATCATCAAACATTTATTAGGGGTATAATAAGTGCAAGTTACAGCAGATGCAACGGGGAATAAAGCAAGATGTCTTCCTACAGAAGTTAATAGCCTGGCGTTACAGATATAAGAAAATGTCAGAAATCAAATAACATAAGTTACAGAAGAGGCTTGTAATATGCAGACTGATGCTTATCACAATATTAACTCTAATAATTAAAAAAACTTAAAAAAGCCTGACATTTCAATGACTGAAGAACTATGTTTTTGGACAAGTTATTTTTAATTGATAGCATATTATTGAGAAACTTAAAACATAAATATATAACCCAGAAAGCAACATGGAAAATATTTATATGTATGAAAAATAGAATATAAAATAGAATAAGCACTGTGATTTTTACTGTTTAATATTCATGTACAAGAATATGGATAAGGAACTTGAGAACCCAGAGAATAAAAGTAAGTAATGCTAAAATAATAAATGTGTTTTACTTTTAATTTATTTTGTGAATTTTTTATACAACTATACAATAAATACAATTTATAGAAATAAGGTGGGCTATTTATTCAGTTTTGTGATTACTCAACAAAAATACAACATGCTGAAATTGCTGCTGCCTGTTGATGTGATTAAATTTCATTCTTTAACTTGGCTTATTTGTAGCTAGAGCTTTGTTGTTAATATAGGGGAGATTGCCATTTTAGTGTTAGTGTTTATACTTATGCTTCTTTGGGTCTGAGTAGTGTTATACCTTAAGTGTACCTGCAGTTTTTTAGCCATAGGGGGAAAATATTGACTATTAGATAAATTTCAGTTAGAATAAGTGCTTCCCTTGATGTTTTCTCATGCTCTGCTTTTTACCTCTCTCAATTTTTTTCTGGGAGTTCTAAGTGCTTTCAACTCTTTATTTAAACTGAACACACATCTTTTTTCCTTCAGTCACGATTCCAGTTGAATTTTCCAAATTACGCAGGTTCTAACCATTTTTTTTTCAAATAAGAGAAACCGCTTTAACTACTGCTTTACTTTCTGTAGTTTTCATTCTTTATTGTCAACAATGGTCTAAAAATAGTAAATGGAAAATTCCAGAAATAAACAATTCATTAGTTTTAAACTGTGCACCGTTTTGAATAGCATGATGAAATCTTGAACCATCCCACTCTATCCTACCTAGACAGGAATGATGCCTTTGTCGAGCACCCCCGTGTTGTGTACGTTCCCTGCCCTTGGTCACTCAGTAGCTGTCTCGATGATCGGATTGACTATCATGGTATCACAGTGCTTATGTTCAAGCAGCCTTTATTTTACTTAATAATGGCCCCGAAGTGCGAAAATAGTGGTGCTGGCAATTCAGGTATGTCAAAGAGAAGCCATAAAGTGCTTCCTTTAAGTAAAAAGACGAAAGTTCTCAAATTAATAAGAAGAGAAAAACATCGTATGCTGAGGTTGCTAAAATCTACATTAAGACTCCTACATCCACTAGGGGTCTTGGAACAAATAAATCCCCTGCTGTTAATGGGGGACTACTGTACTTTTGAAACATCACCACTGTTGATACTTTAGTTTAACCCTTTGATATGTTCATCTAGTCTTAAGTAGCCATTTAACCTTATTGTGGTAAGAACCTGGTGATGTCATACTTCTTCATTAAAAAGTTTTGTGGCTCCTCATGAATTATTCAATTAAATACACCCATATTAGTTAAATATTGGAGCCTCCTTTCTTTCTCTTGAGCATTATCTTTCCTTCTGCATTTCTCTTACCTTGTAACCAGCCAAACTGGCTGACATGTCATTTCTTGATCAAAATTCCGACTCTACCCCCTCTACATCTTTTCTCATGTGATTGCACTCACCTGGAATGCCCCCCTCATGTTTGTTATAATTTGTCAAACTTGGTCCTATCCTTAAAAACCCACCTCAAAAAAAGAGGAAAGCTATCCAAACATAATTTTTCTTCCTATTCCAAATAGATTTGCTCTCAAAGCTTTCAATCAAAACACAACATTCCACACTAAAACAAAACTTACTTATTTCCCCTTTTACAAATTTTAATCAGCTTTATGGTGAAGTCATTTGTGTAATTAACAATCAGGTCTTATAATCTTTCTGAGAACAAAGGCTACTATTCCTCATCTCATACCCACCAGTTAACATCGATGTCAGCCTGCTAGCTTAAAGGCCAACTCCAAAGCTTGATCACCAGCCTAATCAGCTTAAGTATTTTCCTAGTTTAGAAGGAATATTCGGAGTGTGTAACCATTCATTCCAGAAAGCATTAACATGCAGGAGGACAAAAGCAAAGTAAGAAAACAGGGAAAGGCAGTATTTCTATTAGGATCCTTCAACTAAGTGAAACTTGGTTAAGTATAAAAGAGATACTTTATTTATTTATTATATAAGGTAAAGCAGATAAGGTTAGCTTCTATTTTAATAAAATGGTGCCTTTTTTATATTCAGATCATAAGATGTTTAAAAGATAGCTTCATCTATCTCTTAAATAGGTAAAGGATTTTGACTTTGTTTTGTCATAAATAATTCTAGCTGCTACAGTTTCTGTGAGACAATTATGCATTTTTTTAGAGTTACTGTGTTCTGTAAAGGTTTTAGGGAAAAAAGACTCAGACTCAATTCACTGAGCTTCTCTTTTAATATAGAAGCAAAGTAACACAGACCAGGGGGCACACGTGCAAACTCAACGAAGACTTGTCAAAGAAGTCGCTGCAGAACCTAAACCTCCTATTAGCTTTACTTTCGTTTTCTTCTTCTGTTTTTACTTCCAGAGAATTAAGTTATTATAAGAAAAGCAAACAAACAAATAAGAAATGACAGTCCCCACATAAAGGCTTTCCAAAACATAAGTTGCTAACCTCAGTTTCAGAGCTGTTTGGTGTATGTCCTTCTTAATACAGATTTGTTTCAACAAAAATTTCCAAATGGGATATTTGCAATGAAACCAAAGCTGTGCATGGACAATAATGAAAAACTTTCAAGTGGTAGATCAGATGCTCTGGTTTAAAGATGTTATAGCTATGTTTTAACCAATGTGATAACAGAAAAAAGAGCAAAATTAAAATAAATAAACATTGCTGTTTCCAACCTCATAAAACCCATGCATTTATTCTTACGATATAGGTGTTTTGATTGAAAGAAAGGAAGTCTGGGAAAAGAAGAGGAATGAAACAACACATAATTAATCGCCTACTATGGGCAATATATTTTTATCAGAAATATTCCTTTATTTTTATTTAATCAAATTCTCAACAACACTTTAAAATCAGCATTGTTTTATCTGATGCACAGAAGAAGAATGCAAAGATTAGCGAAAGAAAGAACTTTCCCAAGTAGATATAGCTAATGAGTACTAAAGGAGTTTGAAAACAGGGTGGGCAAACACTTCACTTTTTTTTTTTAACTGTTATGTTACCTCCGAAATGGGCTACAAAATAACTCACAGTTGTTTCATACCTACTATGCATTTTCCAAAGTGTGTTGTATCTGTTATTTGATTTCAATCCAGTGTCAATATTTTAAGAATAAACAAAATTATACCCACTTTTACAAAGTGTTTAAATCTGTGTTTCCAAAACACTAATCCACAATGAGGAATAGTTTGTGATAATGATCTCAACAATCCAAAAGTATAGAAAAAATAACCCCTAAGAAGAAGAAAATGGGGACAAAATGGTGACTTCTTCATGAATCAATTTATTTTTTAAATTTTTAATTTAAAGCATAATTATTTTAATATTGGATATTTCTTATGTTTTGGGTGCTATAATTCAAAAGGTGGTTGTTGGATTTGTTTTCTTAGTTTATTTGTTTTAATGTCAAATTTTGCATCAGGTAATCCAATTTTTGTTATTGGTACTTAATGTTACTTATTCTATACGATACAGAAGTTGACGAACCTATATGTTTTTAACTGACTCACATTTTGACAGCCAGTACCAGGTGGAGTTGTGACCCAAGTTCAGGTCGAAGCTCGTTCCCTTCCCTGCTACAGTGAAGGTCTGATTATTTGTGAACGCACCAGCACAACAACCCTCCCTTCATGGACTGTGTGTTGTTTTTCATGCAAAGTCCTGAGTAATTAGGGGGATTTACTTATCTACAAAATTTTGGTGTTATCTTGCACGCTTTTATTGCTGGATTTGGAAGATGGCAGATGGCAGTGAAAAAAACACAGAAATAAACTGATTATCTGATATTGTTCATTGAGATTTGTATGTAAGAGAGAGGATATGTAATCATTTTAATAAAGATGCATCCATGGCTCATCCTGTTTCATAATTTACAGGCCCAGCTGGGCTCCTCCCTCGGTCTTCTGTGTAATTAAATGGGCGAGCTGCATATTGAAGCAGCTGAGTTTGTGCATGATTTACTGATCAAACTGCATATTTTATTGCTTGAGTTTCCAGAGGCAGGTACTTTTTTCTAATCAGGCTAAAATTTTAACTAATCAAGATAAGTGTTTGAAAGACCTGTGCCTAGCATTTAATCATACTTTTTTGTTCAATTCTTAGTATTACCACCTTCATTTTTTTCTTTTCTTTAATATATGAAGTAGTTTTTCCATAAACTTAATCAATCACCCATATATCAAGATGAATGCTATCTCCATGACTAAAAACAGCTCATGTTATAGTTATTATATTAATTAACCATCTTACTTATGCTCAATCATTTGTTTTCTTATCATATAAAGTTTTTAATTTAATTGAGGATTATCTACTTCAAAAGGAAATTCCAAAGGGGAAAAGTTTCAATAATAAACTTATTTAAGATATTCTGCCTTAAAATTGTGTTCAAAATGCTTGCATTACTTGCTATAACAGCATTGCAAGAAAAAAAGACCCAAATGATTTAATTGTATCATGTTCTACCCACGAGTGAGCTTATTCATTTTGCTCGTTTTTGACAAGCAAAGTGGTGACAATGGCATCAGATATAAATTTGTCTGCAAATCTAAATGCAGAACTAACTCTCTAATAAATTGGGTGGGTCATAATAATCAAAATAAACAACTAACATTTAGTGAATGTGTGTAAGAAAACTGCTCTGAAAACAATATTGGTATGCTTTATTGAGAATATAGCATGTTCCAGTTACTATATGTCTGGGGTGGAAAATTTTCTACTCTACTGTCCTAGGTTCTTCTGGCTCATTGAAGAATTACATTCATATGAGGCAGATTAACATGAGAAAAAAAATTTAATTTGTACCTACAATGATCTCATAGAAATGAGACTTAAAAAAATGGCCAAAGCAGGCAACTTTTATATTTTTTTAACAAAGAAACTATAAATTCGTGAGGACATGACAAGACCAAAAAACTTCAGCTTGTGTGCTTAATTAATAAATAAGTAACAAAGTTTGTTTATATAGCCTTCTTCGCCCTGAATTCCTTATTTTGGTTATAAGGATATCTCTTTAATTCCTGGTCCAGGGAGGACACCTTTTACATGAGAGATTTATTTCCTACTTTCAGGGGGATAAAGGAGGGTCATCTTTGCTCTTGTTGTGGTGGGGTTTTTTTGTTGTTGTTTTTTTTGGTTTTTTGCAACTGCTATTTTTCAAGTAACTTTAATACAAAATTAACAATATGCCACTTTGGTGTACTTTGAGACAGACTGCCCTAGGCCTCAACATACTCATTTTATATTGTTATTTGATTTAATCCTTTAAACAACCCCTGAAGTGAGTTCTGTTTTGATGTCCTTTCCTTCAAAATGTGGAAAATGTGGATAATAAAGCACAGAATTCACAGGAATTAAGAGACTAGCCTAGTGTAACACAGACAAGTTGTAGCTTGCCAAATGCAATATTACACTAATTTTACACATAAGGAAACTCTACACAAACTTCACATCCAGGTCTTCCAATTCAAGTCTATCTTGCTGAATTGTGGCAATTCTCACTCAGTTTTTCATTATGAACTTTCATATTAGTTTTAGTTTTTTTAATTACACCAAGTTTTACTATCTCCATTGATTTTCTCTGAGGAAAAAAAGACATGTTATGCATTTATCATTTACTCATAATGTTTAGCTCAATTATTAACTCTAAAATTAGTGTTTTTACACCTTTTAAAGTGTTTTTGTTAGAATAAAATGTGTATTAAACTACCTAGCATATAGCACTTTAATTGATTATTGTAAGTATCCATTATAATTACTTTCCTTATTTTTTCATTTATTGTATAAGAGAAATCACAAGAAATGTAAATAGGATGTATTTTCTGTACATGTACAAATCATATTACAACAACTTGAAGCAGTATTTTTTTCATAAAGTATGATTATCAAATGCTGAAAGATACATTTGGGTTTTGACGCCAAGTAGATCAACAAGGTAAACTTATTTTCTTTCTTAGTATTTTATGGAATCTCAAAGTTGGTGGGGGAGGATCTTAAATATGACTGAATACAGCCGTTGCACGAACCTCTCATGATAACCATGAGTTTGGACTACTCTGGCTTGGCATAAACCTTTACAGAGACAGGTGCTACGGTTGGTCCCAAAAGATTTCATTCCATTTGGGAAAATATCTAAATTTAAGAAATGATTATTTAGAAAGGTTTTGATCCAGCTTCTTCCTTTTGCCCACTCCATTATCACAGGCATACCTAATGAGGAACACCTGCTAAGGCTGTTCCTCCTTCTTCGGGATCACCATTTTAAACATTTGAGATGCTAGTACACCTCAGAGATTCTGGGTTCTGTTCCAGACAACTCCGATAAAGTTAAGACTGATGTAAAGCAAATCAAATCTTTTTTGCTGGTCGAGGGTCTTTCCTTCAGTTTGTAAAAAATTCAACATCTGTGAAGCGCAATAAAGGGAAGTACAATAAAGTGAGGTGTACCTATACATTTTGCCATATTAATAGTATTTAAGTGACTAGAAGTCTCTAATATTAGCCAATTCTGTGAATAACAGAATTACTTTCTGTTTTCTAAGAGAAATTACAATACATTCAAACCAGACTACAGTACTAATCAAATACCTAGACCAGAAGACTCTTTAGTTTTATTTTATAAATAAGAAAAGTGAGAGTGAAAAATATTAACTGACTTACCCAAGACATAGATTTGTCACATAATAGCTTTAAGAACTTGAACATTTAGTTGGCCAATGTGATTGATACTACGTACTAATTCTGTCATAAAATATTTTATATGAGACATTCTCTGATCATTGTTGGCAAATAAAACTAAGAATACATTAGAAATGATTAATATAACAAATGTCGTGTTTATACTCATTTTTATATTTAAGAGTATAATAAAAAGTAGATCTGCATTTCCAAATAGGTGAAAGGGTGAGTGTAGTTGTTTTTTTTTGTTGTTGTTTTTTTTTAATGCAGAGGTATTAGTTTTATGACACCTTTACTATGATTTGTAAAAGTGAGTATATTGGCCACAGTTCTGTATTTAATCTCATTTCTTTAATAAAACAGTCTCATCCGTCTTTTTTATTCTTACCTTGCCTTCCTTCTTTCTCATCATTCCAGGAGCACACAGGAAGACAATTTGCATAGAGAATCTGGCAAATGTTTGTACTGACCATAAAAAGTGCACATATTTCCAAGTGTGCATTTGGAAATAGTTGATAACCTTGCCCACCGAAGGAGAGCCTCCTGCAATCACCAGCAGGATTTATTTTCTATTTTCAAGACAGAAGCTTATTTCAGAGTAAGGCAACAATAAATCTGTATGTAGCAAGTAAACTGGATAAGGTGTGCTGTTCGTTTGCTTGTCTTCCTGTTTGAACCCCTCAGCTTCTGGTCAGTGAATATAATGAGCTATCTTACAAGGCTGACTCGCACCTGGCTTGTGATAAGCGAACATTAAAATTGTAAGATAATATGATATCTTCCTTGTGCAAGTGTCCTGTCTTGTGCCAAAGAGGGGGGAAAGACAATTAGAAGAAAAGGTATGTTAGAGAATAAATCAAGCTTCACATATATGAGTTTTGGTCACAAAAATAAGATTATTTATTTGGAAAAAGGATTTTGTTGTTATTCCTTCTTTGTAAAATAGAACTTAAAAATGAATTCATTAATACTTTATTACTGTAAATAGATGACATTAATACTAATAATTTACTACTTAAAATTGTCTTACATTTTTCATTACTTAGTATATATTATATATAATGCTAAAACAGTATTGTATGTAATTTTTCTTTTTTGACTAAATAATGTTGTCTAGAATATACTTTCAATTGTTTCATCTCATTGATTGTTATTGGACTAAAATGAGAAGGAAATCAATGATACATTTAGGAAGTTGAAATGCATTCAATATATGTGAAATAAGACCTGCAAGATTATTTTTAATGTAGATTTTCAGTAAAGATCAATCAGGTGTATTAGTGTAGCTCTGTATGAATACTTTATTCTATTCCATAGATATGTATATTCTTCAACCAATTCCCTTAATTGTATCATCAGGAAGAGTCTTTCTTCCCTCTTAATTTTTATGTTTTTTTGAAAATTGTTTTAGCCATTCTAGGCTTTCTATATGAATTTTAGAATAAATTTTATTGCCTACACATAATCTACTGAACTCTTGACAGGAATAATGTTAAAACTATAGATCTATTTAGAGAGCTCTTGTATCTTTGCTATGTGAAGTCTTCCAATCCCTAACCTGTATGTTCTTCCAAATATTCAGATCTTTTTGTCACCGGTGAAAGGGTTATTGTACCTCCCCCACCCCAGGATACAAATCAAGAGAGGAGGCAAAACGGATTCAAAAGAAGGGGGTTACTGAAAACAAAGTGGAAGGAAAGGAAAAAGAGAGAGAGCTTGATGCATCAAAGGGAGCACAGACTAATTCAGGACATAGCTGCCCCGACTGCTGCCAGGGTCTGGGCTCCCCGGCGCTGTGCTCTGCAACCTGCCACTAGTCGATTTCTTTGCTTTCCTTGTTCCCGCTGAGTTGGCGTGGACTGCGCATGCACAGAGCGGCGCGCTTTGGGGAATGCCTGTAAAGGAACTTAGCTTATCCGGAAGTGGCACAAAAATTAAAAATTAAATAAATAAAACAAATAATTGAAGAACATCCCCATCCTTTTAAGAGAGGATCAATCTGTCTCATTTTTAATTTATTTTATCTGCTTTTTGTAGTTATCATGATGTTAAGTTTTGTATATCTATTATTAGACTGACAACTAGCAATTTCTTTGTGGAACGATATAAACGGTATTGTATTTTAATTTTGAGTATTGTGTTGTATTTTAATGTTGGTGACCTTGTATTCATTATTAGTCTATAGGAAAACAATTAATATAGGTAGATTGATTTTATTTTGTAGATACACCGTTTGTTTTGTAGATACCTAGGATTTTCCGCATAAATAATCATGCCAGTTGCAAATGGGCACAGTACCTTTTCAATTTTTTGATTTACCTTGACCATACTGTGATGGCTAGAGCTTGCAGTATATTCTGTGGAACTGCAGCGGCGAATGTGGATACTTTTTGCTTTATCCCTGACCTTAAGGAACAAGCATTCAGTCTTTTACCTTTAAGCATGATGTTAGTTGTCATTTTTTTTATTTGCTTATCTGTGAACATTCTTTATCAACTTGAGGAAGTTTCCTTCTTTCCCACTTTCCTGATAGTTTTCTGTTTAAGATCTTTATTTTTTGGAGTACTTTAATGTTCACTGCAAAATTGAGAGGATGACACAAGGGTTCCACCTATGCCACCTGGCCTTACACATGCATTATCAATATCCCGCCAAAGTGGTGTATTTGTTGTGATGCATAAACCTACATGGACAACATGTCGTAATTACAAGAAGTCCACATTTTACCTTAAGGTTGATTGGTGTTTTACGTTCTATGGTTTAAGAAAGTGTATAATGATACGTATCAATCATTATAGTATGATACAGAGTATTTTAACAGCCCTCAACTTCATTTGAACTCCACCTATTTGTCCCCTCTACACACACACACACACACACACACACACACAACCACTGATCTGCTCATTGTCTTCAATTGCTGGAGAATCGGTGCACACAACTCTGAGGGTGAGAAGTTCCAGGCAGACCCTTGTCATTGGTGGGGGGGGGCACAATATTGTGAGATTCGCCTCATATTTCTGATGTAATGTTGGAACAAGTTAGTGTTTCTCATCTGGCACCTTACACACGCTCTGCCTGGTACTAGGCTTATGATGCGAGTTCATTTGTGTGAGGCCTACCCAGTTTGAGAGGGAGGGAAGTGCCTCCCACACAAACATATAAATGAAATAAAATAAGTCCTATTTTTAGTATGACCAAGCTGTCTTTTTACCATCATATAGGAAAACAGGTAATCCTCCTTGATTTCAACATTTGTAATCATCTGGGATGTTTTCGTATACTTTTTTCCTAAGGCAGGGATGGTACTATTTGCAATAAGAGTGGGGAGGAGAGAGGTTTATCAAGAATCCATATCACTTTTCATTCTCACAACATAAAAGTCAGCTTCAACAATATTAGACTGATAAGATATAAGCTATGATACTTGCAAGTTAATTATTTTGAATTTATCTCTTGCTCTCTTCTTGAAAAATGTTGAAAATTTTATGAACACTATCTTGCTCAGTTTTCATAATGCCTGAGAAACACAAAGGAACAAATTTGAAGGTGTTTTTATCAAAAGATAAGATATCAAACAAGGTTGTTGCTGATATCCAGCCATCAATCATTTTCTTTAATTTTCAAATTTAATAAATGATGTTTGCTTGTACGATTAAAGCATTTTATCCCTGTAATTATCTATGCTCACAGTAATGAAGGAGCCCACGTGGCAGCATATCTTTAAGTGCCTTTTTCATGACTGTGGTTTTAAGAAATGTGCTACAACAAAGGGGCTTCAGAGTGAAGGGACAGTTCAGAAATTTTTCACACTACTCCTACCTCTTAGAAATTTATACTATATTTGACAATTATCAAGTAGTGGAATATATACTCCACCAAGCTTTTGAATTGTCTAGGATGTGGGCCCAAAACTAAAAATAGCTTTGGAGGCAGTAGTGTTGCTTGAAAGGCTTTGATTGTGCATCATTGACCAGCTCGTGTAGGCATATCAACTGCGATAGACCAAAGAAGTTACACTGAGGAGGAGACGAAACAACAAACTCACCTGAATTCTTCACACTCGTGGAAGTCCCATCATCTTAATACATTTGGTATGAACAAAATTGAGACAAATTCACCAACATTAGGGGAATCTACAAGTAAAAAGCAAGTATTCCAGAAACACATAAATCTCTAATGTGTCTAGATACTATGTTTTTTAAAATTACAATGATATGTATGCTTTTAGATACAACAATAATGGAAATCATGAAGTAATTTATGAACATTATCATAAATCTGTCCAGAAAAAAATTTCAATATCATATAGAAGGCAGTAGCATCCCTGAAATCCTAGCTCTAGAAATCATCTCTCTCTCTCTCGCTCTCTCTCTCTTTCTCTCTCTATTTCTCTGTCTCTGTCTCTCTCCATATATGTATATATATATATATTTTTTTTCCCTCAGTGACCTAGCTTTCCCCCATAATCAGCAACCCCAAAGCAGCACAAGACAGTAGCTAGTACCTGACTAATGATCACAAGGTCCGACCTCTGGTAGGTTAAAGATAACCTCTTAAGTATGTTTCAGTTCCTGAGCACTAAGATGGAATGACCCCCTGGCTATGTTCCCCTGAAATCAGGTAGAGGGATACAAGAACAGACCTCAGAACTGTCTTCAAGACCTGAAGAAATTATTTCTCACTCTTAACTCACCTCCAGCCAGTCAGCCCAACCAGCCCCCAACACAACCTGAAACTACTAACCCACAGTGTCTTATGATTTTGCCCTGTATAACCTGCCACTATACGTCATCAAGGAGTTGGTGCTTTTAGATACTGGCTTCTCCTTTCTTGGATGGTACCATTTATAATAAAATAGTCAATATTTTTCCATTGCAATTCTCAGTGTTTAGTGCTTGGGCCTGCTGGTGCGGGGGGACATGATTTTATAAAGATTATATGCCTTTCACAGTAACTTGCCAAGTATAAATGTGTGTTTTGAACCCAATGTTATATAACAGTTAATGTTTCTAAATCATTCTATCTTTTAGTCCTTCTAAGATCCATTCATTGACATCACCCTGTGGATTATAAAATTCTGTGGATTCTCAGCATTATAGAATCAAATTTATAGACATCCCATAAATGTTTGGTCCACAGTAAAGTCTGGATTTTTTGCTGGCTTTTTTATTGTGGGGTTTATATCTGTATTTGTTAATAATTTAGGCTTTTTATATAATGTTAGGAAAGTTCATTAAATAACTTAGCACTTGGCTAAAGAATTCACTGAAACTAATATTTGGCAGGCTGTTTGAAAAAAAATCTGGATGAATGACAATTAATTAAATTATTTAGCATTCTAAAGATAGTTCTCCCACATATAACTAGTGAATTATATCAATTTTGGAAAACTGTTGTGTTGTTAAAAATACTTAACATTGTTTTTGTATACATTAAAGAGTGGAGTGTAGACTGGGGAGAAGAATTCCAGAAAACAAACACACACACAGATAGCATTCTATATGTAAAAGAACACTGTAAGAAAGGAGCATTTGATGAAAGAAAATCATTTATATGTAATCAATAATCTTAGACTCATAGATTTTAATCTCAACATAGTAAAAATGTAATGGTTTTAATGACAGATCACGGGAAATTGGACTGTTGATATGACAAGTAAAGGCACTGTGGACCATTATGGAATTGTCTCTCAATGTTGAGAAAATTGTCATTTGAATAACTTCTTGATTGACAGGATCGATTAGGCCTTGAACTTTTGAAATAAATTTAAATGATATTAAGTGGGTTACATTTCATACCATTTGTGTTCGTAAAATATATCTACCCAGAAAAAGTGAGTATGTTCAAGGCAGTTGAGTTTCCCTCCAGGAACACATTCATTTTTTTCTGGGTAGATACATTTTACAAACACAAAGTCATGAACAGAATGCACCAAGGCATGATAAACACATTCAAAATAGTGTAACTGGCAGAGCTTGTCCCATGTAAATTTTCTCAAAACGACTCTCAGATATGAGAGACAGGAGACTGTTAGAGTGATATACAACTTTGTTTATTTAAAAAAATGTTCTCATCAATAGTTAGCCTTCAATTTTAGAATACAGAGCTTTGATTATAATGACCTACCAAGAGAATTTAGTTATTTGGAGAATTGGAAAACTAGCATTAAATTATTATTTATTTTTAAATATAGAAATCTTACTTGAAAGTTAATTTAGTGTCATTTATAATCTGTTTTTCACATTTTTCATAGCACAGCTAGAGATAAAGAGAGAGAGAGAAAAAGACAACCAATTTTATAAATGATAACAGAATTTCCAGGTGAAGTCACTAGGGTAAAACAATGAATCAGTGTCCTGAGCCCTTTAGTCCCTTCTAGGCTCTTAAAAATATATAATTCAATGAATGACTATTTCCAGCCTCATGAGTCCTGTTACCTTTACTTTTTCACTACACTGAGGTGAAAGGCTTAATGCTTTTTATAGTTTTACACAAGGGAATCAGGGACTTTAGTTTTAATAGGCCCACTCTCCATCCCACTCTACTCCACCCTATGCAATGTTAAGCAATGCTAGTCATTGTTTCACGTGAACATGACATATTTTTGAGGTATTGGTAAGATGTCAACAGGGGTCAGTTCTAGAGCAATGATGCTTTCATGCCCTTTGCCTGAGTTCTGGACCAGGTAGGGAGGGGGCCAGCCTGGGTAAGCCCTGGGGTTCGTGGGGTTCTCATCCTGAATCTCTGTGCCTCCAGGAAAGCAGATGTGCCTGGGCACAGGTCCGGCCCTATTGGAGAGCTCCCTCTTTTTCACTGCCATCCCACAGTGGTTCTCCCTGCTCCTGTGGGGGTCCTGCCAACATAGACCTCACCCCGCAGTGCACTGGCCTGGACTACGTAACTCCAGCCTTCCCGTTCCATTTGGTGACCCACTAAGGTCACATTCAGCCACTCTCTGCTCACTCACTCTGAGACCTCCTCACCCACTTTGTTCAGTAAAGGACCCGAACTGAACAAGAACAAACAAACAAACAAAAAAACAGTTTGGGGTGCATGTACTTGCCACACTTAACTATTATTATTATCATCTCCCTCAAATCAAGACTGTGGTACCCCATTGTGTGGTTCTCAATTTTGTATGAGAGAATCATGCTTTAAGCATTGTTGTCATTGGTGATAAAAGGGAAAATTTTAAAAAACACTGCTGTGGAAGGGAAAAACAGGTGAGCAAAGCAAACTAATGAACCCAGTTTATAAGACACGGTGAAGCAGGTGGATTTTGCCTTCCAAGGGCTTCTCATCTTAGAGTGAATTCAATTGAAAACATGTTTTACATGAGATCTTTACCTGGGCCTACCAGGCCTTCTTAGTCCTCTCTGCCTGCCTTGTACCCAACTCACGCTCTTCTGCTCGCGGCCCATCTTGTTCACATCACACAGACCTTTCTGATTCTGTACTTTGCTAGTAAACTGCCCTAGGAAATATGCCGCTACTATTGTCTCTTCAATATTCTTACTCACAATGTTTATACCCTTCTTTCTAGTCTGTACTCAAGTAACATCTTTTTTATAGGACCTTTCTATCCAGGTTTATCCTTTACCCCAGCACTCTGTTATCATCTTGTTTATCTTTAGTTTTCTTTACTTGTCTTCACAATAAAGACAAACTGAATATACATGTGTACACACAAGTACACACACACATACCCATTTACATAGTAATTACCTTGCCCATACTGTCACCAAGTTGTCATATTGGCAAATGCAGATTAAAAATAAAGTTATGTCAGTTCAGAGACAGTTCTTCTTTGAATGGCAGGCTTTGAAATTTGGCCACTGGCAGGCATCTGAAAACTTGGATTTCAGCTGTGTTGCCAAAATTCCTTAATTGGATAAGAGGGGGTCATTTTGCCTAAACAATTTATCCAAACATGGTTTATGCTAAGCACATGATTTTCTTCTGGGCATCTGGAATTTTGCCACATGATAAGCAGAATGTTCCTTTATGAACCCCAATAAACCCACTGTGTCTCTAATGAATTTTACTAGTAGACAACATTTCACATGTGTTTCCTTAATTCACTGATGGATGAACGAAGTTCACTCTGTGTGATTCCACAGAGAGAACCCTTAGGACTATTGTCAGCTTGTGCTGTGTCCTCGGAATTTTGCCCTTTGCACCCCTTTTCCTTTTTCTGACTTTTCTTTGTGTCCTTTTACTATAATAAGTCACAGTCATGAATACAACAATGTGCTGTGTCCTTCGGGCCCCCCTAATGACATACTAAACCTAGGGATGGTCTTGGGAATCCCTAATAGCAACTGAATGACGTATTTTCTCTTTTGGTATGAATGTGGAAGCTATCATTGTGAGTACTG
>PVJD01012740.1:0-37985 GCA_004026545.1 Mormoops blainvillei | reverse complement strand
AACTGTATGCAAAGAAATTTGAAAACCAGCGTGGAATGGACAAATTTCTAGAAAAATACAATCTTCCAAAACTGAATGAGGAAGAAGCAGAAAGTCTGAACAGACCAATAACAGCTGGTGAAATTGAAGCAGTAATCAAATAACTCCAGGTACACACAGACACACTAAATAAATACATACATACATACATACATACATAGATAAA
Organism: Mormoops blainvillei; assembly: GCA_004026545.1. Classification (NCBI taxonomy): domain Eukaryota; kingdom Metazoa; phylum Chordata; class Mammalia; order Chiroptera; family Mormoopidae; genus Mormoops; species Mormoops blainvillei. The sequence continues at coordinate 37,780 of PVJD01012740.1, read as the reverse complement.
TAAATAAATAAATAATTTCAAGCACCTATTGCTTCTCGGCCTTTTGTCTAAGAACATGTGTAGCATCTGTTCTTTTCAGTTTAATATCGGATATGTCCTCTATGTGAGGACATTATATTATAGGGGTTTTTGGAGCTGGAAGATAGAAGAGGAGCTTGCTCCATCCACTCCACTCATCGACCCAGTATTGCAGCGCTTCTGAGACTGGTGCACCAAAAAAAAGAGAGGAAAAAAAATAATTTTTTATTAAATAAACAGAATCTTTCAAAATGAATGAAGAAGAAACAGAAAGCCTGAACAGACCAATAATAGCTGCTGAAATCGAAGCAGTAATAAAAAACTCTAGGTACGCCAAAGCCCTGGACCAGGTGGTTTCATAGAAGAAAATATTACAAGACATTTAAGGAAAAGCTGACTCCTGTCCTTCTCAGACTATTCCAAAAAATACAAAAGGACAGAAAACTCCCAAACTCTTCTGTGAGACCAGCATCATCCTAATCCCAAAACCAGATAAAGATACAAGAAAGAAAGAAAACTACAGGGTAATATCGTTAATGCACATAGATGCTAAAATGGTTTACAAAATATTGGCAAACTGCATTCAGCAATACATTAAAAAGGTCATCCAACATGATGAAGTTGTATTCATCTCAGGGATTCAGTGATGGTACAATATTCACAAATCAATAAATGTGATACATCATAGAAACAAATGGAAAGACAAAAATCAGATGATCATTTTAATAGATGTGGGAAAAGCATTTGATAAGCTATAGCACCATTATTGATAAAGACACTCAGCAGAGTGGGAATAAAGGGGGTATACCTCAACATAATAAGGCTATATACAAGAATTCTGCCTCTAACGTTATACTGAATGGGCAAAAACTAAAAGCTTTCCCTCCAAGATTGGGCACAAGACAAGGATGTCTGCTTTCACCACTTTTATTCAAAATAGTATTAGAAGTCCTAGCCACAGCCATAAGGCAAGAAAAAGAAATAAAAGGCGTCCAAGTTGGAAAGAAGGAAGTAAAACTCTCATTGTGTGCAGATCACATCATTGTGTACCTAGAAAACCTGACGGAGTACACCAAAAATCTACTTGACCTTATAAATGAAAATGACAAAACAGCAGGGTACAAAGTTACTCTTTAGAAACCGAAGGCATTTTTGTATACCAAGAATGAAATATCAGAATCAGAAATCATGGGGAAAATCCTACTTACTATAACAATAAGGAAAATAAAGTACTTAGGAATAAACTTAACCAAGGAGGTACAAGAAATGTACTCAGAAAACTACACAAGACTGAAGAAAGAAATTAAGAAAGACACAAATAAATGGAAGCATATTCCATGTTCATGGATTGGAAGAGTTAACATCATCAAAATGTCCATTGTACCCAAAGCAATTTATAGATTCAATGCAATATGTATTAAATTACCAATGGCATATTTCACAGATACAGAACAAACATTTCAAAAATGTATATGGAACCATAAATGACCCCGGATGGCTGCAGCAAATTTGAGAAAGAACAACAAAGCTGGAGGGATCACAATGCCTGACATCAAACTATATTGTAAGGCCACTCTAATCAAAACAGTCTGATACTAGCATAGAAACAGACACCTAGATCAATGGAACAGAATAGAGAGCCCAGAAATAAACTCATCCCCCTATGTTAAAGAAATATTTGACAAAGGGGGCAGAAGCATAAAATAGAATAAAAATTGCCTCTTCAACGAATGGTGTTGCGAGATATGGACAGCAACATGCAAAAAAAAAAAATGAAAGTCGAACACCAACTTACATCACACAGAAAAATAAACTAAGGATGGATGAAAGACTTTGATATGTCGCAACGCCATAAAAGTCCTAGAGGAGAACATAGGCAGGAAAATCTCAGATATTCCACACAGCAATATTTTCTCCAATATGACCCCTTAGACAAAGGACATAAAGGAAAAAATAAACAAGTGGGACTTCACCAAAATAAGAAGTTTCTGCATTGTTAAAGAAAACATCTGCAAAATTAAAAGGGAGCCATCTGTATGGGAAAATATATTTGCCAGTGATACCTCAGACGATGGCTTGATCTCCAAAATATATAAAGATTCCCACCATTCCACTCCAGGAAGAGAAACAACCCAATTAAAAAATGGGCAAAGGACCTGAACAGACACTTCTCCAAGGAGGGCATACACAGGGCCCAGAGACATATGAAAGGATGCTCGGCATCACTAGCGTTCAGAGAGATGCAAACTAAAGCCACAATGAGATACCACTTCACACCAGTCAGAACTGCCATCCTAAACATATCAAGCAACAAGTGGTGGTGACATGTTGAGAAAAGGGAACCCTAGGGCATTGTTGGTGGGAATTCAGACTGGTGCAACCACTGTGGAAAACAGTTTGGAATTTCCTCAAAAAACTAAAAATGAATGTACCTTTTGACCTAGCAATTGCACTACAGGGATTATACCCTAAGAATTCTGAACATCGATTCAAAAGAACCTATGCACCCCAATGTTTGTAACAGCACAATTTACAATGGCCAAGAATTGGAAGCAGCCTAATTGCCCAACAGTACATGAGTGGATCAAAAAAACTATGGTACATTTACACAATGGAATACTGCACAGCAGAAAGGATGAAGGAGCTACTACTTTTTGCAACAGCATGGATGGAACTGGAGAGCATTATGCTAAGTGAAATAAACCTGGCAGTGAAACACAGATACCATGTGATCTCACCTATAAGTGGAATGTAATCAACAAAATAAACTAGCAAGCAAAATATAACCAGCAACATTGAAATAAGAAACAAACTGAGTAACCAGAGTAGAGGAGGAAGGGGGATGATAACGGAAAGGGAGGGACGGATCATCATGGAACATGCATAAAGTACCCATGGACAAATGCAAATGGGGGAAAGATTTAGTGTGGGAGGTGGGGGTGGGTGGGACTAGGGAAAGTGCTGGCAGGAGTATGTTGACTGAAAAAAAAAAGTGAGCTGGGGGAGTTTGGGAGTTGTGTGGAAAATCTAGAATCCAAAGAACTGGTATGTATAGCCCATGGATATGGACTAGGAGGTGTGTGGATGATGGGATTGGGTGCAGGGCAGAGGGGATAAAGGGAGGGAAAAAATGGGACAAGGGTAATAACATACTCGATAAAATATAGAAAAAATAAAATATTGTTTACAGCTTGTTGGCAATGTAAAACAAATTAAAAAACTCATTTCAGAAAGAAAAAGTTGCCTGTCATCTGTCAGGTATAGGGCTTTTGGGTGCCAGGAGTTTTTTGATTACTGCTTCAGTTCCACTAGTTGTTATCAGTCTATTCACGCTTTCTGCTGCTTCTTCTTGATTCAGTTTCAGATTACATGTTTCTGTAAATTTATCCATTTCATCCAGGTTGTGAAATTTCTTGGTTTATATTTCTTCATAGTAACTTCTTACCATCCTTTGTATATCTGTGGTATGGTTGTAATTACTCCTTTTTCATTTTTTGATTTCATTGATTTGTGTGTTCTCCCTTTTTTTCTTGATGAGTGTAATTAAAGGCCTATCCATTTTGTTTATCTTTTCAAAACCTGGACTTTGTTTGTTGTTTTCCTCTAGGTCTTATAGATGTAGGGTTAGGTTGTTTATTTGATATGTTCCTGTCTTTTTTACGTAGGTCTGTATTGCTATGAACTTCTCTCTCAGGAGGGCTTTTGCTGTATCCCATAGGTTTTGGGCTATTGTGTGTTCATTTTCATTCATTTCCAGAAACTTTTTGATCTTCCTTGACCTCATATTAACCCATTCATTATTTCATAGCATGTTACTCAGTCTCCATGAACCGAATGGTTTGAGTTTTTTCTAAGAAGTTTGTTTCTGTTTGAAACCATTATGATCTGAAAAGATACTATGATCTTAAATTTGTTGTAGCTTGTTTTGTGCCCTACCATGTGGTCTATCTTTGAAAGTATTTCATGTGTATTTTAAAAGAATGTACATTTTGGTTCTTTGGGGTGAAATGGTCTGTATATATCATTTCAGTTCATTTCATTTAGTGTTGTTCAACACCACATCTTTCAGTCTGTGTAGATCTTTTGTTCTAAGGTGGACCTTTTGTAGATTCATATATGTGGGCCCTGTTTTCTTATCCTTTGAGCTACGGTATGTCTTTTGACTGGAACATTTAACCCATTTAGATTTAAGGTTATTATTGATAGATATTGTCCATTGCCGTGTTTTCCCTTGTACCTGTGCTCTCTCTCTCTCTCTCTCTCTCTCTCTACTCTCTCTCACTTTCTTTCTTCATTTTCTTTAGGCAGTCCTTTTAGCATCTCTTCCAATGCTGGTTTGCTGGAGATATATTCTGTTAGCCTTTTTCTTTTTTCTTTTTTCTTTTTGGTCTGGGAAACTCCTTATTTGTCTTCCATTTTAAATGAGAGCCTTTCCGGGTAGAGTAGTCTTGGTTGCAGGCCTTTGCTTTTCATTACTTGAAGTGTTTCTTGCCATTATCTTCCAGCTTGTAGTTTCTCTTGAGTAATTAGCTGAGCCTTATTGGAGCTTCCTTCAGTGTTACTAGTTCTTTCTCCTTTGCTGCCTTTAAGATTCTTCTTTGTCTTTAAATTTATTCATTTTAATTATGAAATGTCAGAGTGGCCCTCTTTAGGTTCATCTTGGTTGGGATCCTCTGTGCATACTGGACTTGCATTACATTTTCTCTCATCAAGTTAAGGAAATTTTCTGTACTTTTTCCAAACTGGTTTTCTATGCCTTGCCCCTCTTCTTCTCCTTCTGGTATGCCTGTGATATGGATATTATTACTTTCATTTTGTCCTGCAGCTCCCTTAAACTTTCTTTTTTTGTTTTTGAATCTTTTTGGTTTCATTGCTCTGTCTGGGAATGTTTTTCTTCCTTGTCCTCCAGCTCACTGATTCAGTCCTCTGTTTCATCTAACCTACTTTTAATTCCTTCTTTTGTGTTCTTCATTTCAGATACTGAATTCTTCATTTCCTTGTGGCTCTTATTGATAGTTTCTATGTGTTTTTTCTTGCTATTGTAGTTTGCAGTAAGTTCCTTGTAGCTTCCCTGGAATTCTCTGTAGTTCACACAGTGCTCATTGAGTATCCTTATAACCATTATTTGAACTCAATGTCTGATAGTTTTCTTGCCTCAATTTCATTTATCACTCTTTCTGGGGAACCATCCTTTCCTTTCGATTGGGGTTATTTCTTTGTCTCCGCATTTTAAGTGACTGTTTTTTTTTTTTTTGCTTCTTAGATTGATCTGCCTTGACTCCTTGTCTTTGTCGTGTGAACTTCTGTGGTAGAAGACTGTGATATTCAGTAGTGCAGTCTCCTTGATATCCTGAACTTATTCTCTGGGGGTACCCTTTATGTCATTTATGTAGGCTCTCTTATAATAGGGTTTTGGTTTTTGTTGGGTCATCCTTTGGTGTATTCTTCCTCTGGCTGGTTGACTGACAGTCACTCCACTGACCACATCTTGTATACTGTTTTACATGTGCTTCCAGAACATAAACACACAGCCAAGGAAATAAACCCACACATGCAAAATAAATGCCCACTCACAATCACATTTTCAACAGCAAATAAGCCAGTATTAATAAAGGTGTAAAGAAATTGAGACTGTTATAAGAAAGGAAAAATGAATATGAGATGACTAACTTAAAGACAAATGATTTTGTCAGGGTGGAGGGTGGAGTGTGGAGCAATAATAAGAGTAGGAAATAAGGACAAGATGAAGATAGAAAGAGTGAAAATTTTACATTGTAAATAAAAAAGGGAGGGAAGAAGGTATAATGGAGTAATATAAGGGATGCATATGGTATTAGGTTTAAACAGAAATTTAAAAAAGAAATAATATATTCAAAAAAGTAGTGAGAGAGAGGAGAAAATAAGAAATAGATCCACCACAGCACTATCAACTACTATGAACAAATATTAACATAGGTGGGAGGGGAATAAGACGGAAAAAAGAAAGTAAAGCTAAAGGGATATCTAGAGGAAAGAGAAGTGATTTTGAGTTGATAGAAGGAGAAGGATTCTAAGAGTGAGGAAGGAAAGCCACACTTAGACAAGGAAAAATTAAATTTTAAAACAAAAATAAAAATGAAAAGGCAGGAAGAAGGCAAAATGGAGTAGGAGTAGGAGAGAGAAATGGTAAAGTTTGAGGTTTGAATTACAAAAATAGTGAAGATTTAGAAATAGATTTGGAGAAATGCAATGACCACCATATCCACAGCCAATCAGCAGATTGATAAAGGTGGAGAGAGAATAAGGGTATTTTAAGAATGGGAAAAAGAATGTGAGATGACTAATGTCAAGAAAAATGGTTTTGAGAGGCTGGAGGGAGAAGAAATAAAGTATGGAATGGAAACAAGTTGTAGCAAGAGAGAAATAGAATTTAAAATGAAAATAAGAAGAAGAAAAAGGAAGGTAAAATGGAATAAGAGAAGGGAGGAGCAAAATATGAGATTTGAAATAAAATATAAATACTAGTGATAATATGCATGAACTTGAAGGAAAAGAAATGAATATTAACATGCTATGCAGGAAGGGAAATAACGCAAATCATGAAGAAGACCCCAGTGGAATTTTTCTCACTGTTTTCTCTTTTTGGATCCATCTCTGGTTATGTCAGATCATGGCCTCGTCTGGCCCTAGGCAGCTGTTCGAGGCTGTAAGCGTTCCACAGTCTGTGGTTGTCTCCTTCCATTGTTAGTCTAGTCAATTATAATCAGCAATCAGGCTTAAACACCACAGGGTAGAGCAGAGTAATTCTTATGGCAGGGCTATTCCTTCCCCTCAGGCTGATGCCACTTGGAGGGGAGTGGTCAGCCTGGCAAGATGGCTTCTGCAGTATGTGGGATGTCTCAGCACAGGAGTCCTGGCAGCTGTTCCCTTGGTTCTCTTCCCAAAACCTCTGTCCCCAGTCTCTCCTCCAGTGTCTCTAGTCCACTCTGCCAGCCGCCCCCCCTTGCCAGAGCCCAGGGTAAGTGACTGCAAATGAAATTATGTGCATTGGCCCTTTAAAAGGCCCCCTATGACTCTATCTCTCTCTGGCAGATAGAACCCTGCTTCTTTTCACAGCTGGATGTTATCTGGGTTCCTTGCCTGGCACTGGCGAGCCCAGCTTGAGGTTTAGACCCCACACTTATCAGGGGGAGCCCCCTGGCTGCTGAATTTCCCTCCAGCACTTCAGCTGTCACCTGTTGGAGCCCAGCCATCCCTGTCATGTCTCCTCCACACTCTGTACCGGTCATGTTGTGGTGAAGCAGTATCTTCTGTCTGTCTGTGGTTATAAGGCTTCTCTCCAGCTATTGTTACATTGATTATTCCAGATGATTTCTCTACAATTTAGTTGTAATTCCAGATTGGTCCTGGGAGTTGGTTAGTGTAGATTCTATTTACTCCTCTGCCATCTTGGATCTCTGTACCACAATTTTTTAATTGGTACTTGGGCTGTTCCCAAATCTTGTTTATTGTAAATACCACTACTATGAACAGAGTATTGCATAAATTCTTTTCAATTGGTGTTTTGGGATTTGTAGGGTATATTATTACCAGTGGAATCACTGGGTCAAAAGGCAGTTCCATTTTTAATTATTTGAGGGAATTCCATACTGTCTTCCACAGTGACTGCAGCAGTCTGTGTTCCCACCAACAGTACACTAGGATCTCTTTTTTCCACATTTTCAGCAGCACTTGTTTGTTAATTTATTAATGACAGCCATTTTGGCAGCTGTGAGGTGATATCTCATTGTGGTTTTAGTTTGCATCTCTCTGATGGCTAGTGATGTTGAGCTTTTTTGCATATGTCTATGGGCCATCTGTATGTCCTCCTTGGAGAAGTGTCTATTCAGGTCCATTTCCAATTTTTTATTGGATTGTTTGTCTTCCTTGTGTTGAGTTGTATGAGTTCTTTATATATTTTGGAAATTAAACCCTTGTCTGATATATCATTGACAAATACATCTCCCTTACAGTCAATTCTCCTTTCATTTTGGTGATGGTTTCTCTAGCTGTGCAGAAGGTTTTTGATTTGATGTAGTTCATTTGTTTATTTTTTATTTCCCTTGCCCTAGGAGATATATTGGCAAAAAATATTGCTACATGAGATATCTGAAATTTTACTGCCTGTTTTTTCAGCGAGGATTTTTATGGTAGCATGACTTATATTTAAGTCTTTTATCCATTTTGAGTTTATTATGTTGTATGGTATAAATTGGTAATCTAGTTTCATTTTTTCGCATGTACCAGTCCAATTGTCCCGGCACCGTTTATTAAAGATGCTATCTTTACTCCATTGTATGCTTGTGCCCCTTTTCTCAGATATTGGCTTGGTCAAAAAGTCTGTTTTGCCTTTCTCTAAAATAAAAGACACATTTTTCATTTTTACCAATAACTTTTTTTCATTTGTGTATTTTCAGTATGTCAGCTATCTCCCACTAGTGGCTTCTAGTAGGTAGAGGCCAGAGGTGCTGCTAAACATCTCTCAATCCATAAGCGATATTGCCCCAGAACAAAGAATTATTTGCCCAAAATGTCAATAGTACTAAGAAACTTCACAAACCACTTTTTGACACATTCAATCAGTCACAGCATGTTCTCCATACACTGCACAAATAATTTTTGCATTTTGTTTTTTCCTTTCTTGAAATAATAAAGCACAATACTCCAAAAATACTGTGTATTTTGTCCCATCTTCAATATTAAAATGCTTGCTCAAAAATTCATCAACTTAGATAAGTTTTTTAATGCATGCTGATATGACAGCTGTCACAATACAATCTAATAAAATTGCTTCAAATGAAGTTAAAGACAGCTAAGCACTACTAGAGACATCATGTGGAAAAAAACTAAATTGAACTTTTTGGCCAACATAATATTAATTGACCAAAAGACATGGGTTTATTTCTGGGCTCTCTATTCTGTTCCATTCACCTATGTGCCTGATCTTATGCCATTACCACACTGTTTTGACGACAGTGGACTTGTAGTATAGTTCAGTATTAGATATTGCGATCCTGCCAACTTTGTTTTTCTCTCTCAAGATTGCTGAGGCTATTCTGGATCTTCATTGGTGCCATATAAATTTTGGGGTTATTTGTTCTAAATCTGTGAAATATGTCATTGGTATTTTAATATGTATTGCATCGAATCTATAAATTGCTTTGGGTAGTATGTACATTTTAATGATTTTAATTCTTCCAGTCCATGAAGATGGTATATGCTTACATTTATTTGTATCTTCTTCAGTTTCTTTTTTCAGTGTTCTATAGTTCTAAGTACAGACATTTTACTTCCTTGGTTAAATTTATTCCTAGATACTATATTTTTCTTGTTGCTATATTAATGGGATTTTTTTCCTAGTTTTTTTTCTGGTATTTCATTGTCAGTATACAAAAATGCCTTCAATTTCTGAGTATTGACTTTGTATCCCACCACTGTGCTGAATTCACTTATTAGGTTGAGAAGTTTTTTGGTGGAGATTATAGGGATTTTTATGTACACTATTATGTCATCTGCAAATCATGACAGGTTTACTTCCTGCTTTCCTATTTAGATGCCTTTTATTTATTTTCTTGTGTGATTTCTGTGGCTAGGACTTCTAGTACTATGTTGAATGGGACTGGTGACAGACACACTTGTCTTGTTCTTGATCTTGAAGGAAATGCTTTTAGTTTTTACCCATTGAGTATGATGTTGGCAGTAGGTTTTTCATATATAGCCTTTATTATGTTGAGATATTCTCCCTTTATTTTGTCTTCGGTGAGTGTTTTTATCATAAATGGGTGCTGGTTTTTATCAAGTCCTTTTTCTGCATCTATTGATATATCATGTACATTTATCTTTCATTTTGTTTATGTGATGTATCATTTTTATTCATTTGAAAATATTGTACCATTCTTGCTTCCCTGGAATAAATCACACTTGGTCATGCTCTATGATCTTTTTAATGTATTGCTCAATCTGGCTTGCTAATATTTCGTTGAGGATTTTAGCATCTACTTTCATCAGACACATTGGCTTATAATTTTCTTTCTTTTTTTCTGTCTTTACCTGGTTTTGGAATTAGGATAATACTGGCCTCATAAAAAGAGTTTGGGAGTCCTCCCTCTTCTTGAAATTTTTGGAATAGTTTGAGCATGATAGAAGGTGTTAGTTCTTCTTTGAATGTTTGGTAAAATTAGCCTGTGATGCCACTGGGTCTTGGGCTTTTGTGTGCTTGGAGTTTCTGATTACTGCTTCAGTTTTGCTAGTAGTTATCAGTCTATTCAGGTTTTCTACCTCTTCCTGATTCAGTTTGGGAAGATCGTATGTTTCTAGAAATTTATCCATTTCTCCCAGGTTGTCCAGTTTCTTGGCATATAGTTGCTCATAGTAATTTCTTGCAATCCTTTGTATATCTGTGGTACCAATTACTCCTCTTTTGCTTCTGATTTAATTTTTTGGGTCCTAGCTTTCTTTTTCTTGATCAGTCTGATTAAAGGTTTTCAATTTTTTGAAATTCAAAAAATTCAAGTTTTTGTTTTATCTTTTCAAAAAACCAGTTCCTGTGAGATCTATTCATTTTTGACAGTTGTGTACTGACTTGGTTACAGTGAAATGTGGAAATTTTACTCCTATATAGCTCCTTTTTGTGTCTATGGATATGAAACATCTATGTATATTACATACTCAGCAATACACTGTTATAATTATTAGTCTACTTAATGTGTTATATAATACTAAGATTTCCATGGAAGCTGATAGAAGAAATGAGAACAAGCCTACATTTATAGAATTTTTCATATTAATTTTATTTAGGCTATCTTCTCTTTATTTCTTCCTGTGGCTTTGGTTTATAGAATTGAGTTGGATTTGATATCCTCCCCTTATTCCCATAGAGGTTTTTGATCTTATCCACCTGCCTTGAGCTATTATTGACAAAGATATTATATATCTATATGTGATAGTCCCAACAGCACATTTATATACATATTCATTATTGCAATACCTTTTTAAATCAGTCAGGAGGCAAAAGGAGAAGTATGCAATTATATGGCTTTTTATAGTTGCCTTAAAGATTATTTTATTGGTATTCTCTAGCATTTGTATGTGGATTCTTAATGCCATATGGTATGATTTACTTTCAGCCTGAAGAACTTTCTTTGGTATTCATTAAAATGTAAGTCTGCTACTTAACAAATGATACACTTTGGTTTGTCTTAAGATTAGCTTCTTTTGTGAAAGATAGTTTTGCTGGATATAGTAATTCTTCTTTGGTAGTTTTTTACTTTCAGAATTTTGAGTATATTCCTCCACTGCCTTCTGACTTTCATGGTGTGAGACAAGATGTTAAATATTAATCTTATTGAGTTCCCTTATATATGATAAGCTGTTTTTATTTTGCACCATTCACTATTTCCTCTTTGTCTTTAAACATTAAATATGATGTGTCCAGGTGTTTGTGCAGATCTTTTTACATTTATTCTACTTAGAACTCTTTGAGTTTCTTGGATGTGTAGATTAATATTTTTCATGAAATTTGCAAAGTTTTAAGCCATTTTAAAAAGCCTGTACATCCCTTCCTCATTCTGGTACTCCTATTATTTGTATGTTGGTATGCTTAATGTTGTCTCACATTTCTCTGATACTCTGTTCATTTTTCTTCATTTTCCCCTTTTCTAGGATTACATAATTTCTATAATCTATTTTTAAATTTTTGGTTCTTCTGCCAATTCAAATATATGGCTGAGCCCCTCTAGTCAATTTTTTATTTCAGTTACTATACTTTTGGTGCAGTAACAATTTCCATTTGGTTCCTTTTAATAATTTGAAATTTTCCATTTCTTTATTGCTATTATCTCTTTGATGAGACATTGTTCTTATATCTTCATTTAATTCTTTAAGCATGGTTTCCTTTTGTTCTTTGAATGTATTTATAATAGCTGCTTTGAAGCTCTTCTAAGTTCACCATCTGGGCATCTTCAAAGGCAATTTCTGTTGCCAGCTTTTTCTATTTATTCATCACACTTTACTGTTTCTTTACATGTCTCATAATTTTTTGTTGATGTCTGGACATTTTAGATTCAACCCTTGGGTCCAAGATTTTTGTTGTCTTGGACCCAAGGGTTGCTTCACTGTTGCTTACTAGGTCAACCATCAGTGACTTGGCTACATCAATTCTGTGAAGCCTACTTTCCTTGCAATGCACAGCCTCTGATGTCCCAGCTCAGATTATTTCCACTTGTTTTTATCTGTAACTTAGGGGTCACCCTTGGGTTGGCATAAGCCACTTATTGTTCAAAAGTTATTTGTAGCCAGTTAGATTTTTATCCTTTACAGTATGATAAGTGTGACTTGGAGGCTGGTATCATACCTCAGGGAATTTACCTTTATTTATGTTTTTTTCCCTACTTTCAACCAGGGTTCTCTCTGTGATTGCTTCTGAGGGAACACATTGTGCCTGAACCATGTTGCCTAGATTTTCAGGGATAATTATATTTCATTTTTAAATATAGCTTTCGAGGCATTGCCCTTGGGTCTGAGTAGCTTACTAGTAAGTCAGTGTTTGTTCAGAGGCTGTTTGAGCTCCTATGACTGTATGGCCTCTGTTATGTTGATGGGTCAGGGTGCAGCTTGGTGAATGCTTTTGGACCTACCCTCATATCTTGCTTTGATTGTTCCTAGTGGGTGCAGCCTAGCACAGGTGCACCTCTTCTATGACATGTAGAATTGATTATGATTCTAGGATGTTTCTTTCTGGCTGTCTGTTTCCCTGCGTCTTGTTTGAGTATTGTTTTGCTTGTATCTTGAAGCTACCAGTTTTTTCTTAATTGCTCTCCACCAAGATCTGTAGTCGTCAACAACCTTCAAAGGTTCTAGGCATGGCATTCTGCATTCTCTCTTCCAAATAAACTAAGTGCATTTCTCTCTCAGGAAGAGCTTGGGTGTTCTTTTTTCTTATGACCTAGTATTTCTTCTTGGCTATGCTGGCCTGGAATTAAGCCTCTGCAATATAGGCTAAGAGGAGTAAGAAACACAGCAGCTTGTTCCTCATGGGATAAAACCATAGTCCTAGAGAGGCAGTACCCATTACCTTGGTCTCAGCTGCTTAGAATAGAGGACTCAGTTAAAATTTTTGTAACATGGAACTATTAAGCTAGTGCTGGTAGTCTAGCTTTGTGGAATGTCAATTTAGTGAGCCATGGCTCAAATACCACATGTCCTCATCATTATTTCTGAGATTGATAGATTTTCTTGAGTGGATTTTTTTTTTTTGGTTGTTATATACCCTTACAATAATTTCCAGGGACTTTAAATGATTATTAAAAATAATTTTTACCAGGTATTGCTCTTTCACTGAGAGAAGGATTTGTTATGGAACTTACTCCATAATTTGAGAAAACCTATCCCTCTGTGCTCAATCCTGTCTATTTCCGGGATACCCTGAAGTTGTCCTTTACCCTATCAGAACACCTATGTGCTAAATTTTTCTTATTTTGTGCTTGGTACTTACCCTCCTTCCAGTTTTACTTGCACCCTTAAGAAAGCCTTACTGTGCCCTGATGGGATCCTTCATCTCCTTGTCTGTACCTTGCTAGGTTTGGTTTCCCATTTATTGCTTTTTGAGTCTTACTTCAGAAAGACAAATGTAAAAGTTTATGGTACTCTAGGGTACTATGCTAATTGAAATAAGTCAGAGAAAGACAAATACTATATAGTTTCACTTACATTTGCAATAAAAATATAACAGTCAAACAAACAATCAAACAAGAAATAGACTCATAGAAACAGAGACCTAAGAGATGGTTACCAGAAAGCAGGGGGCAGGGGGAATGGGTGAAAAAGGTGAAGGAGAATATAGTCAATAATACTGTGATAAGCTTGCATGCTGACAGATGATTACTGGAATTAATGGAATGTGCACATTGTAATGTATAAAAATGTTAAATCACTGTCTTTTACATCTAAAAATGATGTAATATAGTATTATATGTCAACTATACTTAAAAAAATATAAGGAAAAAAATAAGCATGTGGTAGTGTTGTTAGAGCAGTCTCCAAAGGAACATCTGGCTCTGAATCATCCAGGGGCATTGTTAAGATTCATATTTCAGAACCTAACAAAACCCAGTGATTCCTAATGCCTTTGAATGAAGCACAAGAATTACCATCAGTAGATATTTCCAGATTATTCTGCTACAAACTATATTTTTAGAACCACTACACAAAATGGTTTAAGATTAGCTTGGGCCCTAATTGTGAAGCACCTGAAGTGTCACTTGAAATGATTTGGAGTTTCCTTGTGACCTATATGTTGAAAACAAAAATCTTACTAGTTTTTTGTCAATGGGACCAAGAGTGATTTTAGACTCATACACAAAATGTACTTATCTCTTCTGTTTTCTCAACTTCCTTGACGTATTTCCCTTTATGTTCTAGGTACTTTGTGTGCTCCTTATCTGCTCACTAAGGACTGAAGGTCCTCTTCCTTTTAACAGTTTGACTCATCAACAGCTCACCATTACCTCATCTTCCCTCACTTTCAGAGATCTTACTACATCACTATCCATCTCTTCGTCTTTCACATTAAAACTTAATAGAGTATTTCAGCAATCCAAATGAATTTCTAAACCAGGTTATGAGTATAGATAGTTATTTTTAATAATGATTTCCTCTCTTACCTACTTTTCTGCACTATTCTCCCCTCATGCTGGAAGAAAAGGGGACAATAAATTTGTATCTCAATTCTGAAAAATTATCAACCCTTAAAATTATGATAAGTTTTCAGTCCAATATAGGAATTGATAAAAAAAAATGAAAACATTTTTTAAACAAGGCCACATATACCAAGAAATTCATGATGCAAAGTGCAAGATAATTTGAGGGGTGCTTTTAAATACTTAGGAAAGAAGATCTCATAGAAAGCTGTTGCCATAGGTCAATTTGAAGATTATATTTCTTAATGATTAGTTTAGCCACTAGGTGTTAAAGGCCTGAGCTAAGTTGATACTTGTACATCTAGGACACAAGAGATATATGCTCATTGAAAAGAAATGATTGTATTCAGTCACTACTTGCATATTGGAAACACTACAAATTTTAGTCAAAGATATCATAAGTGTCTGTATCCAGAATATAAGGAGCTCCTACAACTGAACAATAAAAAGACAAATAACCCAAGTAAACGTAGACAGGGAATTTGAATAGAAATTTGTTCAAAGATATACAAACGGACAATGATCATGTGAAAAGGTGCTCAGCATCATAATTTATTTTGGAAATACAAATAAAAGCCACAATGTGATCCAACCAGGATGACTATAAAGAGAAAGGCAGACAATAACAAGTGTTGTTAAGTATGTAGATGAATTTGAACTATCAAACATTGCTGGTGGTGATGTGAAATCATGCAACTGCTTTGGAAAAGTTTGGCAGTTCCTTAACTTTTAAACCTAGAGTTACTTACTATCTGACCTAGCAATTCAACTCTTAGGTATAAGAATTGAAAACATAATTTCACACAAAAATGTGTCCACATATGTTCATAGAAGCTTTGTTTGTAATAGTTAAAATGTTGGAAACAACCCCATTTTTTATCACCTCATGAATGGCTCATCAAAATTTGGCCTATCCATACAATAGAGTATTATTAATCCATGAAAAGGTGTGAAGTACTGATACTTACCACAACATGAATCACCCTTGAAAACATAAGTTAAAGAAGTTAGACACAAAATGCCACCAATGGTCTGATTATATTTTTATGAAATGCCTAGAATAGGTAAAACCATAGAGACTGAAAGTAAATTAGTGGTCTCCAGAGGCTGAGACAAAAGGGAGATGGGAGTGGTTGCTAATGAGTATGGGTGTTTTTTGGGGGAGTGATGAAAATATGCTGGAACTAGATAGTTGTATGGTTGCACAAACTTGAGAATGTATTTATAGTCATTCAGTTGTACACTTCAAAAGAGCGGGTTTCGTAGTATATAAATTATATCTTGAAAAAAACAAAAGAAGATACCATAAGGGGTTAGAAATTCTGTGTCAAAGAATAGAAATTAAAACACTGAGAGGCTTTAATTTGATTGTGTGGCAAAGCATGAAATTGGACCTTGAGTTTTAGAAAAGAGCAGGATACCTTATATACTCCCTTAAGGTGGGTTCCTTTGTGTTTCCTGGTCTTTGTATCCCCCATTTCAGGCATATTATAGACCTAGAGTGCAGTTATAAACAATGTTAATAGAATTCCCATTCATTCTTGAAAATGTTGTGTTACATCTTAAATTTGACTATATCTTTTTGTATAGCATTTTAATAATGGCTCTGAGGAGTTGATTATAATGTACCCACTTGACTTTCCACATCAACTTATAATCAATATTTCACCACTTCAAGTGGAATATAGAAAAGTTACCATGGTATAGCTCCCTTTACCCCTTTACTTTTGAGTTACATTTGTCTTACAAATTACATCTGCATACATTGAAAACCCCATCAGACAATTTTATAATGTTTTTTTAACCATGAACTGTGCTTTAAAGACATCAATAGGAGAATAATCTGTTATGTTTACAAAGATACTTACTATTTCTGTTCTGCTTCCTTCATTCCTGATGTTCCCAATTTCCTTGTAGTTTCATTTCTCCTGTCCATGAAGAATCCCTTTAAAATTATTTTAGAGTTCTTTAGCTGGCTACACAGTATTTTAGTTTTTCTTCATCTGAAAGTCTTTATTTCGCTTTCCTTCTTGAAGAATATTTCTACTCAGCTATAGGATTCTTGGTTAACAGCTATTTTCTTTCCATGCCTTAAAAATGTTGTGTCATTGCCTCAGTGTCTCTTATGAAAAATCCATAGTAATTCAAATTATTGTTTCCCCCAAGGTAACATATTTTTTTTACTGCCTATTCTATAATATTTTTACTCTTTAGTTTTTAGCTATTGATTATAATATGTCTGGGCATATAATTTTCAGATTTTATTACATTTGATGTTTGCTGACCTTTTAAAAAAATCTTTGGATTTTTATTTTTGCTAATTTTAAGGTATTTTTGGCTATTACTTGTCAAATATTTTTTAATATAATACACTATTTGTTCTCTACTTCTGGAACATTAATATGAATGTTAGATCTTTTGTTATTTTTCCACAGATTGCTGCGACCTTACTCATTTTTTAAAAAATCTTCTTTCCCTCCCTGTTGTTCACATGAAATTGTTTCTGTTGATTTATCTTCCAGGTCACTTGGTCTTTTATGTTCCTGGACCCAATTCCAATGTGTGTGGACTTCCCTATACCAAAAAGCAATTCTTATACAGCAGCATGGTGTCCAGAAATTCAACTCAGTTGTGACATCTCTACCCAGAGATAGATAGCATCAGATTTTACAGTTTAGGGCTTAGTCCCCAGAAGACTGTTCTCCACTTCAGAGGCCAATCACCAACCCAGGTTGTTATCTGTGCCTTTTATGGACAGACTAAAAATTAGAGGTTCCAAGGAACCCCTCCAACTCAGGATGTCAATTGCAAGCCCAGGTTGTTATCTATATATCTGAGCAACTAGCTATAAATCAGAGTTTCCCACAAACCCCTCCTTGGGTTTGATTAATTTACTAGAGAGGCTTACAGAATTCAGGAAACCCATTTACTCTCTAGAGTACCAGTTTATTACAAAGGATATTAAAGGAAATGAATCAAAAGCAGATGAAGAGATACACAGGGTGAGGTCCTGAACAAAGGTGATTCTGTACTTGTAGAGTTTGTGGCACATGGAAGTTTCCCAGCCTGAGAGCTCTCTGAACCCCTCTCCCTTTGGGTGCTTATGGAGGCTTCATTACATAGGCACAATTGATTTAATTATTGGACATTGGTGATCAGTTCAACCTCTGACCCCTCTTCCCTTTCCAGGAAATTAAGGTGTGGGGATTGAAAGTTCGAGCCCTCAATGCGTGATTGGTTCCCCTGGCAACCAGCCCTCCTTAACTGCTTTCCAAAGTCACCTCATGGACACAAACTCAGTTGGGGTGGATGGGGCTTGCTATGAATAACAAGAAACACATTTCACCTTTATGTCTCTGAGGTATTTTCAGAAATTTAGGACAAGAGACCAAATATGATAACAAAAGATGCTCCCATTGTTCTTATTGCTCAGGAAATTCCAAGAGTTTTGAGGGCTATGAACCAGTAACCATGTGTGAAGACCAAATATATTACAGGGTGAGGCAAAAGTGGATTTACAGTTGTGAGTACAGTAAACACAGAGTTTATTCTTTTAAAACATTTTTAGAAAAGATTTTATTAAGGTATAATATACATATTGAAAAGCACACATATTTTAAGTATATAGCCCAGTAATTTTTCAGAAGCTGAACACACTTGTGCTGTCATCAGAAAGGGACTGGACCAAAGTGGGTCTGCCTTGGGCCGGTTGGTAATGTGTGGGTTTTTGACTTCATGCAGGTTAGATTTCACAGGATGAGTCCAGGTGATTTTGTGAGTACATTTATTAAACCTAGGGACAGTGAAACAAGGAAGGACCTAGGATAGAAGAAGAAATGAGATAGAGACTAGGTGGTGCTCTGCTTTGGCTCTCTAGAACGTTCCTGTTATAGGAAAGACGTGATCCTTGGGAGGGCTGCTGTTAGCTCACTGAAAATCAGAGAAAGGGGGCATTGCAGACAGGTTCAGGAGGCAAGTCTGACATGAACTGCTGCTGCCTGTTTCTCCCCTGGTTGCAAGTCTTGCTGAGACCCTTACAATTTAGGAGAGAGAAGTAAAGATGCACGCCTGAGAGGGAAAAAAGGTGTGGGTATGTTCCAGGGAGAGCCTGCCACAGAGTTCATTCTTGTATTATTATTTTTATTGTATTATTTTCCATATGAACATTTGTAAGCCTACTTTTGCCTCATCCTGTGTTTCTCAGGAATCGCAATATTGCACTTGGTCATTTGAAGGTGATTGGCTTCAGACCACAAGTTCTGATTAACCTTCTGTTAGCCTTGGTTCTAATGTCTCTTCTATTTTTCAACCTTTTTATAGAGCTACCAGATTCTCTATTGTTTATGCACCACCTAATAGTCACTCTGATATCTGTTAGTTCAGTTTTCAAAGTATTGTGGGAAAGGAAGAAACTTTCCTCTGTCCTCAAGATTCAGCTGTCTCGTAATCAAATAGACATGAGACTGGTTAGTAAGAGAAAAATAACCAAATTTAATATATACATATTTATGGGAACCCCACATACATAAGAGAATCAGAGACCCAACATGCACAAGAGGTTCAGGGATAAAAAGGAGACTGAAGTAATAAGGTGTTCTGAGCTAAGGATGAGGTAATGCACCTGGGGGGCTTCAAAGGGAAATTGCAGCATGATGAGAAGAAAAGTTTGGTAAATTGAGGTTTTCCAGCCCTGTAGGTAGGTTAAAAGTAGTTATTCTTGATTATAACTTATTATGGGCAAGACACCTAATTCAAGTCCTTCAAGATAGAGAGAGGGGAAGGTAGAAGTTTCTCTTGAGTGTACAGCCAAAATTGCCTTTTAGCTCAAAATAATTTTCATACCACTAAGTTACATCTCAGGGTAGCTTGTTTTGAGCCCCCACAGTGTGATTTGTAGATGTCTCTATGTGCATGTATCAAGAAGTTCATGAGCAAATTTATGCAATCATATTAGCAATCATATTAGTAAGTTCCTCTCTCATGATTTTCTAAGTAATTTCCAGTTTCATAGGGTGCCTCTTTCAGTTCTCTGGGCAGCATGCTCTGGTTTTGTTACCCTGTTTTCCTACCCTGTTTTCCTGTGCACTTCCACACCTGTCTTTGGGGCCGGGTGGCAGCAGGATAGAGAGAGAAATAGAGCAATTGGATTGGACTCCATCCTTTTGAAACTATGGTTTCATCAAATTTAAAGGAACATTCCCCTTCCTGAGAATTTTGGCTTTTGCTGACATCATTGCCTTTGCTTGTCAAAGCTGCTGCTGATGGTGTTACCACCGCATAGTCTGAGAGCTGGGGTGGGGGAATAAATAAAAGAAAGCAAAATAACGGAATGTATCCACACTCTCTTTGAGTGTTTTGCATTCCCTTTCTTATTCCTGACACCAGAACTAAAAGGCTTCTTCTGGAGCTTTTTCTGTCTGCATCTGTCTTAATCTCCTTGGGCTGATATAACAAAAATATCATAGACGGGGCGGCTAATAAACAACAGAAATTTATTGGTTATACTTCTGGAGGCTGGAAGTCCAAGATCAAGGCACTGGCAGATTCTGTGTCTGGCGAGGGCCTACTTTCAAGTTCATAGGTGGCTTTTTTGTTTTTTTTTTTGCTGTGTCTTCTCATGCTGGAACGGGTGAAGGACCTCTCAGAGGTCTCTGCTATAAGGGTGTTAATCCCATTCATGAGGGCTTTGCCCTCAGGTCCTAATCATTTTCCCAAGACTACACTCCTAAATACCATCGCATTGGAGGACTATGTTTCAACAAATGAATTTGAGGATGGTGGGGCAAAAAACCACTTCTTTGTTCTCTATGCGAGTTCAGACTAGGGGATACAGCAGTCAGAAAAAAAAAAGGTAAACTTAATGCTTATATGGTGGTATTTGAATTCTCTTCTTCCCTAATCCATTTGTTGCTATTTAGTTTTGAATCTTCAAATAGCTGCTTCATGTATTCTGTCTAGATTTTATAGCCACATTCAGTGGGAGACATGTACTTGTTGCTCCATGGTACCTGAGACTCAAATGTTTCAACTTTAAAGCAAAGATATCTCACTATTTTTTAAAAATGTTTCTAGATTATTTTTTTTGAAGAGGATTGTGACATAACTGTAAGTTGCAGTGCTGAGAAGTTCGTATACTTTTCAACTACTTATACAAATTAGAATGTTCATGATCTATGTAATCAAAACAAAATAAAGAAATAAATGGAATGAAGCAGTTAATAAATAAGTGGAACTATAATTTGAAACCCCAATTTTTATACTGCTTGTAGGGTAAGCAAATGTTATAATTTTGAACATTTATATTAATATATTTACACTAACAAACTATTGCTTTTGCATGCTTTATATATTGGGGGTTTGTTTACTTTTTTAATTAAAATTAAGGGCTTCTGATAAAAAGAAAAAGGAAGGAAAGAAAAAATCATCTGACTTATAGGAATGAATGGTGAGCTTGGTTTTAAACTATTTTTCTTAAATATCAATTTTCTATGTTGAGCCTGATATTTATCTAGTACATATTCCGCATTCTCTGGTAAATACAATATTTTAGTATAGGAGGGAAAACAGGAATTTTCAGAAAGAGGACTAAGGTATCAGAGCCTGCAATGGTCAAGAGAGACTGAGCAAAAAATCTATTTTATTGAGCAGTATTATGTCATTCATCCAATTTTTCATGACAGATATAAGCCTGGATCATCTTATGGTGCCAGTAAGTGAGGAAGTGCTTACAAAATGACGGGAATGTAGCAAAAGTACAAAGAAGCCAACTTTAAAGAGTTCCCAAGGACCAAAATGGGACATTTACAGAAACAAAATAAATATAACATAATTATAGTAATGAAGTATAAGCCATAGAATAAAATAAATATTCATGAATTCTTACCAATATAAAAAATAATTGAATAAATAAATTAAAGTGGAGGAATGGAAAGAGCTCTTAATATTGTAGAAATTCAATTAATAAATATAGAAGGAATGAGGGAAATGAAAAAGTACCTTCAGGTAAATATCACAGTAATAACTATTTCAGGAAAGAACCATGATAGACACTAAAATTTATGAAAAAGAGAACATTTGCTTTTTAAAAATTTTTATTGAATTTATTTGGGTGATACTGGTTAATAAAATTATATAGGTTTCAGGGGTACAGTTCTATAATACATCCTCTGTGTTTACCACCACAATTCAAATCTCCTTCCTTTACTATTTATTCCCCTTTTACCTTCTTCTACTTCAACCTACTCCCCTTTCCCTCTGGTAATCACCATACTGTTGTCTGTGTATATGAGTTTTTCTTTCTTTGCTTAACCTCTTCACCTTTTTTATCTAGCCTCTCAAGCCCCTCCCTTCTGATAGAGGCCAGTCTGTTCTCTATTTGTGAGTCTGTTTCCATTTTGTTTGTTGTTTATTTTGTTCATTAGATTCCACATAGAAGTGAAATTATATGGTACTTGTCTTTCTCTGACTGGCTTATTTCATTTGGTCCTACTCTATAGGTCCATCCCTGCTGTTGCAAAAGGTAAGATTTCCTTCTTTTATTACTGCTGAGTAATATTCCATTGTGTAAAAGAAAAGAGAGTATTTGCATGATCTCAAAATATTTATTATCCTTCTTTGATTCAAAGGAAAAAGTTATATTTTTAGAGTGGGGGAATCTTACTGACAGTACCCTAACCTAGTGATCAGTTAGTATTGCCAAGAATAAGATCTTTCAATATCATGAATGCTTTGATATGATGCATAACATCATTTTCTTGTCCAAAATGCACAACTTTAATCTAATCATGGGAAAATATCTCACCAACTCAAATTGAGAGACATTCTGTAAAATTGCTGACCACCACTCTTCAAAAGTGTCAAGGTCATGAAAAGGTAAAGACTGTGGAACTGTCTCAAGTTGGAGTATCGTAAAAAGATATAACAGTTGTATAAAGTGTGGGATCCTATATTGAATCCTGGTTCAGAGAAAAAGATATTAGTGTGGTACTGGTGAAAATTCAAACAAGGTCTTTAAATTAGTTAATAGTATTTTATCAATTTTAATTTTTTTTGGTTCTGATAATTTTACCATAGTTAGGTAAAATGTTAATAGTAAAACCTGGCTGAGGAGTTTATGGGAAATGTAGTTTGCAACTTTGCTATAAGTCTAAATTTATTTAGAAATAAAAAATAAAAGATAAAAATATTTATTTCAAATACCTCGCATGATGTAAATGCAAAGACAAAGAGTCTTGCTTTAAAAATAAAGTGTATAGTGACAAAAGGGAAGCCCTCTATGGAACATGCAAAATAAAATTTTAAATTTTATTGTCTTTCTCTCAGGTTTCCATAATTTAAAAAGAAAACTTATCAAAAATCAGAGGATTCTTCTATACCATTGTTTTTGCTTTCTCACATTTCAAATTTACTGATTATAATCATTCTTCCTTTGCTGTTTCAGAGACATGAAACACTGAATAATATGAAGCCTGAGCTTTTGTTAATATTTCTGCATCATAGTTGAGGTTTTATTTTTGATGCCTGAGGAACACTAAGACAGCCTCACACTAAGTCAAGTGTTCAGATCTTCTCCACACAATTGTAGTTGATCCCTTGTCAAGAATTTAAATGAAAGGTAATTTAAATTCATTTTTCTTTACAAAACAGATTTTTGTTAATTTATAAAATGTAATTAAAATGTTACCAGAATGTAGTTACGCTTGGAAATACTTCTCTACAGATTCTCATTTTTGCAAAATAGATATGTCTCATTTAACTTTTATGAAAAATGATTAAATTTTCAAAATGGGTTTCAGATGCTCTCCAATTTCCTAGTGTTACACTTTAGTGTCAATAGTTGTTTTAAGCCCTTCTGTATCATCAGGCAGTTGTTCTCAAACAGAATGTGCACTAAAGTCACCTAGGGAACTTTTTCACAATACAGATCCTGGAGCTCCAGCATCAGGGATTTTTATAGCACAGGCCTTGTATAGATTCAGGGATATTTAGCAGATTCCCCAAGGAAGGGAGCATTGTGACTGTTATCATGGTCTTTTTTTATTGTTGTTCAAGTACAGTTGTCTCCATTTCCCCCCCCACCAATTCCCTCTGTCCCACCCATCCCCTCCTCCTACCCTTGAACCCTTTGGCTTTGTCCATGAGTCCTTCATTCATGTTCCTTGACCATCCTTCCTCAGTTTCCCCCCATTATGCCTCGCCCCCACTCCCCTCTGATTACTGTCAGTTTGTTCTTTATTTCAATGTTGCTGGTTATATTTTACTTGCTAGTTTGTGTCGTTGATTAGGTTCCACTTATAGGTGAGATCATATGGTATTTGTTTTCCACCACCTGGCTTATTTCACTTAGCATAATGCTCTCCATCTCCATCCATGCTGTTGTGAAGGTAGGGACTCCTTTCATTCTGCTGTGTAGTATTCCATTGTGTAAATGTACCACAGTTTTTTGATCCACTCATTTACGATGGACACTTAGGTTGCTTCCAGCACTCGCTACTATAAATTGTGCTGCTATGAACATTGGGATGTATAGGTTCTTCTGAATTGGTGTTTCAGGATTCTTAGAATATACTCCCTGCATCCCAGCAGTGGAATCGCTGGGTCAAAAGGCAGTTCTGTTTTTAGTTTTTTGAGGAAATTCCACACTGTTTTCCACAATGACTGCAGCAGTCTGCATTCCCACCACCAGTGTACTAGGGCTCCCTTTTCTCCACATCCTCACCAGCACTTGTTTTTTATTGATTTGTTTACGATGGCCATTCTGACTGTGTAAAGTGGTCTCATAGTGTTTTTATTTTATTTTTTTAATGTTTTTAATTAGCATTTCCTCTTCTCACTACAACTATATGCTTAACTCTCTTTTTTTTATTAATTTTTTTTTTTTTTTTAGACAGAGGGGAAGGGAGGGAGAGAGGGAGAGAAACATCAATGTGTAGTTGCTTACTGCACACCCTTCACTGGGGACCCAGCCTGCAACCCAGGCATGTACCCTCACTGGGGAATCGAACCGGCGACTCTTTGGTTCACAGGCCAATGCCCAATCCAACAAGCTATACCAGCTGGGGGTCTTAGTGGTTTTAATTTGTATCTTTCTGATGGCTAGTGATGCTGAGCATCCTTTCATATGTCTCTGGGCCCTGTGTATGTCCTTCTTGGAGAAGTGTCTGTTTAGGTCCTTTGCCCATTTTTCAATTGGGTTGTTTGTCTTCCTGCAGTAGAGTTGTGTGAGTTCTTTGTATATTTAGGAGATCAAATGTTTGCCTGAGGTATCATTTGCAAATATATTTACCCATATGGTTGATTCCCTTTTCATTTTGCTATTGTTTTCTTTAGCTGGGCAGAAGCTTTTTATTTCGATGAGATCCCATTTGTTTATTCTTTCCTTTATGTCCCTTGCCCTATGGGATATATTGATGAATATATTGCTGCATGGAATATCTGAGATTTTCCTGCCTGTGTTCTCTAGCACTTTTATGGTGTCACAACTTATAGTTAAGTCTTTTATCCACCTTAAATTTATTTTTGTGTATGGTGTAAATTGGTGCTCGAGTTTCATTTTTTTTGCATGTAGCTGTCCAGATCCTCCAACACCATTTGTTGAAGAGGATATTTTTACTCCATTTTATGCTTCTACCCCCTTTGTCAAATATTAATTGACTGTATTGACATGGGTTTATTTCCAGATTCTCTATTCTGTTCCATTGGTCTATGTGTTTGTTCTTATGCCAGTAGCAGACTGTTTTGATTACAGTGTCCTTATAATGTAGTGTGATGTCAGGTATTGTGATCCTTCCTACTTTTTCTTTTTTCTCAAAACTGCTGCCACTATTTGGGGACATTTATGGTTCTGTATAAATTTTTGAAATGTTTGTTTATATCTGTGAAATATGTCATTGGTATTTTAATAGGGATTGTGCTGAATCTACATATAGCTTTTAGTAATATGGGCATTTTGATGATGTTAATTCTTCCAATCCACGGAACACGGAACACGATATATACTTCCACAGCTATATGCCAAGAAATTTGAAAACCTGGGTGAAATGGACAAATTTCTAGAAAAATATAATCTTCCAAAACTGAATGAAGAAGAAGCAGAAAGCCTGGACAGACAGATAAAAGCTGGTGAAATCGAAGCAGTAATCAAAAAACTTCTGGCACACAGAAGCCCTGGAACGGACAGTTTCACAGGAAAATTTTACAAAATACTTAAGGAAAAGCTAAACCCTATCCTTCTTAGGCTATTCCAAAAACTCCAAGAAAAGGAAAGATTCCCAAACTCTTTTTAATAAACCAGCATCATCCTAATCCCAAAACCAGATAAAGATACAACAAAGCAAGAAAACTACAGGCCAATATTGCTGATGAACATAGATGCTTAAAATCCTCAACAAAATATTGGCACAAAGTACCCAGCAATACATTAAAAAGACCATACACCATGATCAAGTAGCCTTCATCTCAGGTACAAGGATGTTACAATATTTGCAAATCAATAAACATTATACATCACATAAAAAATGGAAAGACACAAATCACATGATCATATCAATAGATGCAGAAAAAGCATTTGATAAGGGTGAGCAGCCATTTATGATAAAAACACTCAGCAAAGTGGGAGCAGAGAGAGCATATCTCAACAGAATAAAGGCTATATATGAGAAATCATGGTCTTTACAGTTGAACATACCTGGCTTTTATTTGGATTCCGCCTTTTACTCACTGGATCACCCTGGGCATTACTCAACCTTCCTGTGCCTCACTTTCCTCTTCTGTGGAGGTTTTAATGATTTTTACCTCATTGGATTTTTGAAAAAAAAGAATTTCAGTTACATAATGCCTACAGTGTACTTACATAGATTAGCTTTTTAAGATGATTTGATGTGTTCTAGAAAATGCAATGGTGGAGTGGAAGGTACTTCAGGCAGAAGTAGTAACTGATCAGTAAACAAAGAAGTGGAGATGTGAATCTGACTCAGGAAGTATTTGTAGCTCAGTGGTGTGTTATGGACAGAGCATAGAGTGTGGGTGAAATATGGTAAGGGATAAAAATAGAGAACCTAAAAAGTCATTTCTTGTGTGCCATACTGAAGAGTTTGATCTTTATACAAACTATCAGAACACCTAGTTTGAAGCCAGCTGCTGGAAGTGGAGCAGATGTACTCAAACTAGCAGCAACATAATCTGGTGATCCTGGGTAGCAAGGTAAGCCCAGGAGGATGCAGGATGTAGGTATGCCTATGTACACCTAACTGTGACATACGTAGCATGTATCCCGTGGTGGAGATTTAGGACAGAAGATATGTAAGTCTTTAGGTCCAAACCGCATTTTAGATACCTACCACTTAACACAGTGTTCCTGGGAACTTAATCAGTGTAGCTATGTATTCTTTGTTTTATACCCTGTCAGCCAGAACTCTGGGCCTGAACTTCTAATACACTCAAATACTGGTTCTAATCAAGCTATAGATGACCAACAAGCACTGTGAAGAAGTACATGCCGGGTTACAGGAACTCAGCTGCTTTAATATATAGATGTGTGTGAGCATCTTGAGAAACAGTATTTATTGAGCTGCAACTGGATTAACGTGTCCCATTCTAAGCCCTGTTCCTAGCCATCATGGATTGTAAAATCTGTTATAAAGAACTTTTGCCAGGATAAGATTTAGTTTCTAGCTCCATGAAGCTCCATTTTACTTATCCACAAATTGTCACTAAACTAGAGGGGAACCATGACCTACTGTGTAGGGAAATCCATATGCAGGAGCAGACACAGGCTAAGCAAGGTACTGTTCTATGAACTGGGGTCCTCTGACATGACACTTGCAATGAACTCATGTTATTTAAAAGTTACATTCATTCAGAAAACATTTATAAATGCAACTAGGGCATATTTAAATTAGGAGTTCTCATACAGATAATGGGGATTTCATGATATTTAAGTTCAGGGAGGTATATTTATGAAAACTACAATAGAAGTACAATTAAATAAGGACTGTATTTCTTCAGTGACTGAGAAACTTATACATGGAAAAGATGCCACCTTGTATGATCTGACCTGTACTTGTCAGTTCTTCAAGTGTAACAATATAACTGGTGGTGGATATTGATAATGGGGATGGCCATGCATGTGTAGGTGCCGGGGGTATATGTACAGGAGCCATGGGAATTCTTTGTATTTTCCTCTTGATTCTGCTGTGAACCTGAAATTGTTCTAAAAATAAAGTCTTTATTTATTTTTTTAAAATGATGCTCTGTCATCATTTTAAAAAGTGATACTTAGATGTTGATGTTACCTTGATACTTCATAGTACTAAAATTGAGATACCACAGCTCAGTTTGTTATCTGAGACCTAAAGACTCAGAGTTCATTTATAATCTATTTCATGAGTGCCACCTATGTTCTAAACAGTGCACTAGGCATTGGGGAGAACTAATCACAGTACTTGGTTGGCTCTAAGGAAGTAGGGGATTAATTAATAATCAGGAATATCAAATTATTTCTAGGCAAGAAGAGACATTTGCCAAAAACCTAGAATATCTATTTGCCAGGGTATCTTTTTCAGGTATAAGGAACCCACAGAGAGTCAAGTTAATAATTACAACATTGTTGAAAAAGATTAGATTTGAAGACTGTTAGAGTTTTCTTTTTTTAATATTTTAAAGCTTTTTATTTTGAAGTCAGATTCACAGGCAGTTGCAGAGATGGTACAGAGAGGTCATGTGGATTCCTCACTCACTTTTTCTCAATTATGGTATTTTACATAATAGTAGCATAATAGCAAAATCAGAAATCTGATATGGTGCAATGCTTGTATATATATTTATCTTCCATTGTGTTACTCCAGTGTGTAGATTTGTGTAACCACAACACAGTCAAGAAGCAAAACTTCCATAACCACGAAGATCTCCCTTATGCTACCTCTTGTAGTCACATCTACCACTACCCCATTCCTAACCCATAGCAATTATTAATTTGTTTCCATCTCTATAATTTTGTCATTTCAAGGATGTTGTGTGACTAAAAAATAATGGCTTTATTGAGATATTAGTCATATACCATAAAATTACCCTTTGAAGTATATAACCTATTGTTTTTATCACATTCACAGCCTTATACAAATATCATTATTATCTAATTTCAGAACATTTTCATAATCCCTGAAAGAAACCCCACCAACCTTCACTCCCAGTTTTTCCCCCTAGCCACTGGTCACCACTAATATACTTTCTGTTTGTATGGATTTTCCTATTCTATACATTTCATATAAACACCTCCCCTCCTGTGAATGGCCCCTTTCACTTCACATGTTTTCAGGGTTCTTCTATGTTGTAGTACATATCAGTCTTTTATTCCTTTATATGGCCAAACAATATTTCATTGTATAGTTATACCACATTTTACTTATTTGTTCATCAGTTGATAGACATTTGGATTATATCCACATGTGGCTATTGTGAATAGTGCTTTTACGTAAGTTCTTGTATAAGCTTTGTATAGACATATTTTTTTATTACTGTTTATTACCTCTTAGAAACAGGACTATTACAGACACATGTTTTATATCTCTTGGTTATATACCCAAGAGTGGAACTGCTGGGTCATATGATAATTCTTATGTTTAATTTTTTGAGGAACTGCCAAATTGTTTTCCAAAGTGGCTGCTCTATTTTACAATCTCACAAGTAATATGTGAATGTGCCAGTTTCTCAGCATCCTTGCCATAACTCATTATCTCTTTTCCTTCCTTCCCTCCCTCTCTTCCTTTCTGGTTGAAGGGATGGTTCTTTGCCCCACTGAATTTTCTGGCACCCTTTTTGGGAATCAGTTTACAGTAAATGTGAGGGTTTATTTCTCTTCCATTTATTTATATATCTGTCTATCTTTTTGCCGGTGCCACACTGTCTTGAACTACAGATATGTCATAGTTTTGAAATGAAGAAGTGTGAGTATCCCAAATTTGTTTTTCATTTTAAAGATTGCTTTTTTATGTCCCTTGAATTTCCATATAAATTTAGGAGTACCTCATCAATTTCTGCTAACAAGTCGACTGGGATTTTGATAGTAATTTTATTGAATCTGCAGATCAATTCAGTTGTATTGTCATTTTAGTAATATTAAGTCTTGATCCGTGAAGAGCTTATGTCTTTCCGCTTACTTACTCTATTTTATTTCAAAAATATTTTGTAGTTTTCTGTGTACAAGCCTTGTATATCTTTGGTCAATTTTATACCTGTATTTTATTCTTTTTGGTGATATAAATGGAATTTATTTCTTAATTTTTCCTTTGCATTTTTAATTATTATTGTATGGAAATAAAATAGGTTTTTGGATATTAATCTTGCATCCTTCAATTTTGCTGAACTCATTTATTAGTTTCAATAGCATATGTACATTTTTCTTTTGGTAGGAGCATGTGAATCACTTGGGACTTTTCTTTATACAAGATCATATCATCCATCATATATGAATGGTTTTCATTTACATTTTTGCCTGGAATCCATGGCTAAAACCTCTAGTACAATGTTGAGTAGAAGTAAGATCATGCATCCTTGTCTTGGAGCAAAGCATTTGATCTTTCACTATTAAGTATGGCATTTGTTGTGGTGTTTTCAGAGATGCTTTTTATCAAGATGAGAAAGTTACTTTGTATTTGTTGTTTGTTAAATGCTTTTATAATAATGGAGTGATGTGTATTGTTATCTATTGAGATGACCATGTGTTTTTTGTTTTTATTTTTATTGATATAGTGTATTACATTAATTGATATTCAGATATGCAACCGAACTTGCATTACTGGGATAAATTGCACTTAGTCATAGTGTATAATATTTCTTTCTGTGTTGCTGTATTTGGTTTGTTGGTATTTTTCTTGAGGTTTTTTTTGAGTCTGTATTCAAGAAATGTTGACCTGTAAGTTTTGGGTTTTGTCTGGTTTTGATTTTAGGGTAACATTGGCTCTATATATTGAGGTTAAAACTCATCTAATGAGTTTACCTCATATGTGTATATGTGTAATTGTTGTTCAAAATTAGTTAATAGGTGAAAGAAGAAGAAACATACCCTTATTATGTCCCCTGTATTTTTACATTTGACTTATTGGTGTCCTTTATTTTTTAAAAATATGGACTCAAAAGAACTTCCTTTAATTCGTCTTATACGCCAGTCTATTAGCACAGATTCTCTCAGTTTTTGTTTATCTGGGAATATTTATCTATATTTTTGAAAGATAATTTTGCTATATATAAG
This sequence comes from Mormoops blainvillei, assembly GCA_004026545.1. Taxonomy (NCBI): domain Eukaryota; kingdom Metazoa; phylum Chordata; class Mammalia; order Chiroptera; family Mormoopidae; genus Mormoops; species Mormoops blainvillei. Next base: position 6,802 of record PVJD01012740.1, on the reverse strand, counting down.
ATTGTCGACTGAGGATGTGAGGGCGATCTGGCTTCGACATCTTGTCACCCCTTTGATCACCAGGGTTGATTCGGCCAATCTGACTGGCTAGGTGGGTCTCCTCCTTCCACCCTCACTGATCCATGTGCGTCCCTCCCCAAGCTGCGCGCTCAGTGGAAGAGGACGACCTTCCCACCTAGAGGAGAGGACCAGTCTTCTGCCAAGGGTGTACAAGTAGCTGCGCTCCACCGCTAGAACCTCCAAACAAGCTCTTAAGATTCTTGACTGACATTTTGTTTCTTTTAAAACTTTTCAAAATGCTCAATACATCATACACTACTGTCTGGCCTACATTGTTTCTGATGAAATGTCAGCAGCTGTTCCCTTTTTGTTTCAAATCATTTTTCTCTTGATTTCAAGCTTATCTTTCCGTAATTGGTTTTCAGCATTTTGACTAAGATATGTCCGGGTGTGGATCTCTTTACATTTTTTCTACTTGGAGCTCACTGAGCTTCTTGGATGTGTAGATTAATGTTTTTATCAAATCTGGGAAATTTTTAGCCATTACTTCTTCAAAGGGTTTCCTACTACTTTCTTTCTCTCCTCTACCCTCGTATTCTCATTATGCCTATGTTGGTGTACTTAATGGTATATTTTTCTACGAGTCTCCATTTTTTCTATTTGCTTATGTTCTGAACATAGTTATAAGGTTGTTTGGAAGTCTTTACCCATAAGCCTATTGTCTGGATACTCTTACAAGCAGTTTGTATTGTCTACAGTTTTTTTTTTTTAATGTATGAGTCACATTTTCATGTTTCTTTGCATGCTCATCATATTTGTTGAAAATTGGACATTTTAGATAACATACTATAGCAACTTTGGATAAGGATCTCCCCCACCACTCCCCTGCAGTGTTTGATTTTATTTTCTTATTTGTTTGTTTAATGGCTTTTCTGAACTGATTTAGTGAGTATCCCTCCCCCGCCCCCATTGTTTGAAGCATCTAATGTTTCCATTCAGAGGGTGTAGCTTCAGGCATGTAAAGAGATTCGTTGGAATTAGAGTGGTTTTAGCAGAGCTCTCTGAGTTTTCCCAGTCTCTGCATTAAATTGTGTGTCTCTGTTGATATAATATCCATCTGTTAGACTCCATTAAACAGGTTGTTTTTAGCAATCCCCTTGAGCATAAATAGCTCTGCAGTCTGATCAGCTAAATAATTAGTCCCCCTTTGCAGGGATAGATTTTGAGGCCAGTCTTTGTGGTTTGTTCTGACTCCAGGATGGGTCTACTTAACTTTCTTTTCCTTGCCGCCTCCAGTCTACTCTTTTTTTTCTCTTTCATATAGCTATTAACCTCCTCTTAATTGCCTACTAGTAAGTCTCCAAACCTCCATTGCTTTTAAGAGCATCCTCAGTCATGAACTTTTCCATACTCTTTCCAAATATAGTTAGTTTTTTGGGGGAGAACTCTTGAGCTTTCTGTTATTATTGCCTCCATCTCTCCCTGGGCAACAACATCTCTGAGGGACTGCACTGGAACTGTAAGCAGGGACAGTGGTGACTTCTCTCAAAGGATACTCTTGCTTTATGAGCAGTGTGGTGGGTAGGAGTGGTAGCTTCTGGTCTTTGTGTTTTGCCTTTCCTAGTATGGAGCCTATGTTCTGTGAGCAAGCTGTGACAAAAGTAACTGGGATGTCAGTATTTGTGGCCTCTCATACCTATAGTAGACCCTCTGTTCTTTGAGTCAGAGTTCGGTGGAAGGATACAACCCATTAACAATGATTGCCTGAAATAGATACTCAGCAATACTAAGCTGTGGTTGGGAACAAAAATGAGAAATGCTGTTAATCTGCATCTTCTGGTCGTTGGCTGGTAGCTGGGTGGATAGGGAGCTCTGTGTTCTTGGATGTACCCACCTGGAGCAGAGCTTCTACCCTACTGATCTCAGAGGCTTTTAAGAGAGGAGAGTTGGTGAAGGGAGTGGTTTGTGGCTCAAGTGCCACAAACTTTTGCTGTTCTTAATGAGATTTAGTAAACATGTCTTCCTTTGCTGTATGCCCTTAGGGTAATTTAAAGAAATTTCAAATCATTGTTTTTAATAATTATTTTCACCAGCTATGGTTGATTCACTGAGGAGTGGATTTATGGGGCTCCGCATGTCATCCTTCTGAGGTCTCCAAACACCTCCCAGACCCCCTTCTGCATGACCCACACTAGGTGTTTAAAAAAATTTTTTAATTCTCACCTGAGGATATGTTTTTATTGATTTTTTTAGTGAGAGAGGAAGGTGGAGGGGGTTGGAAGAGAGAGAGAAAGACATCAATTGGCAGACTCCTATATATGTCCCAACCAGAGATCCAACCCACAACCTAGGGTATGTACCCTGACTGGAGATCAAATCCTCAACCTTTTGGTGTATGGGATGACACCCCAGGCAACTGAGCCACTCAGCCAGGGCACACTAGGTAGATTTTAAGTTCATTTTGCTATATGAGGAAGCCAGGGCAGGGGGAAGGCTGAATATTATACGGGGATTGGCAGAAGTAATACCTGCTTGAGTGTGGTTCCTAGGGTAATAATATGGGTATAATAATTTAGTTTTAATTTGAATATTTCACCTAAAGTGCTACATGGTGTGCTTGAGTGTGATATTATTATGTTACAGAATTACATGCTTATGATTTATAATAAAAGATTTTGTAATAAAAATTGGGCTTTATTTGTGCCAACCCTGTGTAATTCCATTTATATAGCTTTCCAGGACAGACAGAGATACAGAGTTAGAAAACAGATTAACATCCAGTCAAGATGGTGGTGTAGATAAACATGGCTCACCTCCTGCACAACCACACCAAAATTACAGCTAAGCTATAGAACCGTGATCATTCAGAACCATCAGAAATTGAGCTGTTTGAAGACCTACAACTATGGAATTAAAGAAGAAACCAACTACGGAATTAAAGAAGAAGAAGAAATTAAAAAAGAAACCATATCTAGACCAGGAGGAAGGGCAGAGACGCAGAATGGGTGGGCCCCACACCCACACGTGGCATATAAAAATCAGGAGGGATACCTGAGGAGTGAGAGGCCCCAGCCCCACACCAGGCCCCCCAACCCAGAGTTCCAGGAAGAGAAGTCCCAATAACTTCTGGCTATAAAAAACAGTGGGGGTTGAAGCTGAGGAAGACAGAAACTGCTGGAGTCTCAGGCAGTTCATCTTAAAGGGCCCGTGCACAGACTTACTTGTACTCACTCCCTCTGAGCTCTGGCATGGGGGCAGAAGATTAAAAGCCATCAGAGACATACAGTGAGGAACTGAATTGACCAGCATCAGGGTGATGGCTGGGAGGCAGCTTTTGCCCAGACAGAAATGCAGGCAGAGGCAATAGCTCCTTTGATGAGCCCTACAACCACAGAGCAACAGAGCCAGCAGGAGGGTGTCATATCTGAGACTCCATCAACTGGGCTCACACTATTTTTCCAACACTAATGATTCCCTAAGGCCCTGCCCCACCCATCTTTTGGGTCCACATAAGCTGTTTTCAGGAGATTTTCCATATGAATGGTTTGTTTTAGCTCATACTTCAGATTTTCCTAAAATCCCTCAGACAGGAAGCGTCTGCCCTCAGTGAATCCTATACATCTTGCTAAGTTACCCCAGGTTTGGCACTAGCAGCGGCCAGCCTTGGTTTACAGCTTGGTCTCACCTGGGCACCTCCAAACCCAGCACATAACAGCCATCTCTGGATCACTTTGTAGCTTATGCTATGTGACCCGAGACAGAACACAGTCAGTGGCTGACCTTGAATGTGCCAATAGCAATCAAGGCTCAACTACAACAGGAGAGTATACACAACCTACACAGTGTGCACACCTTAAGTACCCAGCCTGGGTATTAAGGGAGACTGTGCCACTAGACCCTACAGTATGCCTACTAAATTAGGCCACTCTACGAAGCCTGGGAGACATAGCAGCTCTACCTAATACATACAAACAAATATAGAGAAGCTGCCAACGTAAAGAGAAAAAGAAACATGGCACAATTGAAAGAACAGAACAAAACTCCAGAAAAAGAACTAAACAAAATGGAGATAAGAAATCCAGTAGATGCAGAGTTCAAAACAATAGTTATAGGGATGCTCAAGGAACTTCGTGAGGACCTCAACAGATTAAAAAAATCCAGTCAGAAACAAAGGATACACTAATTGAAATAAAGAGCAATTTATAGGGAATCAACAATAGAATAGATGACGCTGAGAATCAGATCAGTGGTTTGTAATATCAGGAAGCAAATAAGAACCAATCAAAGCACCAAGAAGATGAACTCCTTTAACTTTACCTTATCTGGGAATAAGAAGCATAATTGGTAGGCACAAAATAGACAGGGGGAGGTTACGAATAGTATAGGAAATGGAGAGGCCAAAGAAATTGTATGAACAATCTATGGACATGAACTAAGGGGTGGGGTGAATGCTGGAGGGGTGGGAGTGCAGGGCAGAGGGGAATAAAAGGGAGAAAAAAAATGGGACAACTGAAATAGCATAATTAATAAAATACACTTAAAAAGAACAGCAAGAAAAAAAATTCCAAAAAATAATGATAATGTAAGGAGCCTCTACATTTCAAGCATACCAACATTCCCATCCTGGGGGCACTGGAAAGAGTATAGAGAGTAAAAGAAATTGGAAAGCTCTTTGAAAAAATGACAGAAAATTTCTCTAACTTGTTGGAGGAAATAGACATACAAGTCCAGGAAGAAGTGTCCCAAACAAGAGGAACCCAAGATGTAACATAGTTAAAACGTCAAAATTTAAAGACAGAGAAAGAATCTTAAAAGCAGTGAGAGAAAAGAAATTAGTTACCTCCAAGGGAGCTCCCATAAGACTGTCAGCTGATTTCTCAAAAGAAATTTTGCAGGCTAGAAGGGATTGGCAAGAAATATTCAAAGTGATGAAAGCAAGGACCTACAACCAAGATCACTCTACCCAGCAAAGCTATCATTTAGAATTGAAGGACAGATAAAGTGCTTCCTAGATAAGAAAAAGCTAAAGGCATTCATCACCACCAAACTAGTATTATATGAAATGTTAAAGGATCCTTTTCAAGAAGATCAAAGATATGAATGACAAAATTGCAAAAAATACATATCTATCAACAAATGATTCTAAAAAACAAAATAAACAAGTGGGACAGAAACAGAATCATAGATGTAGATAATGTTTTGATGGTTGCCAGGTGGGAAGGGTATTAGGGGAAATGGGTGAAAAAGGTGAAGGGATTAAGGAGTACAAATTTTTAGTTACAAAATAGTCATGGGGATGTAAAGTACAGCACAAGAATATATGCATGACCCATGGACCCATCTATTCTGACAGTGGTGTGGGGATTGCTTGAGGGAATGGGGAAGCTGGGTAGAAGGGGAAAAGGGGGGGAAAACTGGTAAAACTGTAACAGCATAAGCAATAAAACATAATTAAAAATTATGGGCGGTGAGGGCAAGAGAAAGAATAAAGCAAGAGATTATATTCCTTTATCTTTTGCTGAACAAAAAAGAAAACAGATTAGTGGTTGATAGTGGCTAATAGTGGGGGTAGAGATTGATTATAAAGGGGCAGTACAAGAGAATTTTGGGGATGATTGATTTGTATGGCACTATGGCGGTCAATACAGAACTGAATGCATTTGTCAAAACCCATACAATTCTATACTTAAAGAGTATGTATATTAATAAAAAATCAACCAGGATGTTAAGAAACCTCAAGGTGCAATATAGACTGTGACTAATGAATGGTGTAACTACACTGAATGGAGTAGTGAAGAAAGGAGTTGACCCAAATTAACTTTTGAGAATGTTTTTTTTTTTAACCTGTATACTATAATGCTAAAGACAAAAATTACCACACAGAAATAGTGTGTTCTAGTTGATAAATTTGTTTTTCAAATGGGCTTGTAGTAGAAATTCTCAAATTTTACATGGAGGGTGATGCTGTATTGCAAGTATTCCATTTCTCATTAAACTTTACCTACTAATTTAAACATTCAGCCTAAGTGCCCATCAGTAAATGAGTGGATAAAAAAGCTGTGGTACATTTGCACAATGGAACACTACACAGCAGAAAGAAAGAAGGAGCTCCTACCCTCCGGGACAGCATGGATGGAGCTGGAGAGCATTATGCTAAGTGAAATATGCCAGGCAGCAAAGGCAAATACCATGTGATCTCACCTATAAGTGGAACCTAATCAACAGAACAGCAAGGTAGTAAAATAGAACCAGAGACCTGGAAGTAAAGAAACTGACAGTGACCAGAGAGGAGGGAGAAGAGGGATAACAGGGGAAAGGAAGGGAAGGGTCAAGTCAAAGAACGTATATAAGGGACCCATGGACAATGACAATGAGGCAGGGGGAGGATTGAATATAGTGGGCGTGGTTGGGCAGGGGAGAGTAATGGGGGAAAAAGGGATACTAATGTAATTAGAAAAACAATAAAAATTTTTAGAAGAATAAATAGATATTCACTAGTGGATTAGGCCTACAGTAATTACTGCCGTGATAGTCTGGTAATTTTCTATTTCTGTCATTCCTTTTACATTTATTAACTCCTGTAAAGAAGACTTGTACCTTATTCCCACTTATTTATTTAATCATTTGTTATGTCAGTATGAACAAATGGCTACTTTTTATATTATTTGAGTTGTAATTCAAATAAATCATTTTTGCTGTTGTTGTTTAGATCACCATCATTATTATTCATAAATCCTGCATTAGATCTTGGTATAAAAAAAGAACATTAGTGGAAAAGTTGGTGAAATCCAAATAAACTCTA
>PVJD01012739.1:0-37989 GCA_004026545.1 Mormoops blainvillei | reverse complement strand
GTTGATAGTTGTGACTTTGTTGTCATTTTACTGTTCATATTTTTTATCTTCTTCTTTTTCTTAGATAAGTCCCTTTACCATTTCATATAAGAAGGGCTTGGTGATGAGGAACTCCTTTAACTTTACTTTATCTGGGAAGCACTTTATCTGCCCTTCCATTCTAAATGATAGCTTTGCCAGATATACTATTCTTGAATGTAGGTCCTCGTCTTTCATGACTTCGAATACTTCATTCCTGCCCCTTCTTGCCTGGAAGGTTTCTCTTGAGAAATCAGCTGATAGTTTTATGGGAACTCCTTTGTAGGTAACTGTCTCCTTTTCTCTTGCTGCTTTTAAGATTCATAATTACATAACCCAAGATTATAGATAAAGAGAGAATCTTAAAAGCAGCAAAAGAAATGAGATGAGTTTTTAAAAACAAGCAATTGATTCTTCAGTTGTTTTTTTCTTTAGCCTTAACTTTCCTAGTTATTTATGAGTCTTTAGTCTTTCCCAGACACCACTGTAAATGAGTTGTAAAATCTGGTGACATTTTGGGGGCCAAATACAAAAAGGTAAATGAAAAATGCTATTGCCTCTAGGGGCCAATCTCTTATCCTTAAAAGAATAAAACCCAGTTGATACCTATGAACAATAAGCTCTTACTTTTTTGTTAATTTAATTTTCCATTCAACTAATATTTATTGATGTTCTGTTATTTGCTAGATACCAAAGATACAATCACAGTCCTTGCCCTCATGGAGCTTACAGTGGGGGGAGAAAATTACAAGCAAAAGAGAAACACAGGTGAGTATGGTAAGTATGACATAGAAAATACAATCTGGGGCAGAGGGGTGGGGAGAGAAGGGGTGGACTAACCATAGAGTGACCTAAATATCTGAAAGTCAGTTACAACAGTGTGCCATTAAAACAATACATATGTTAAACATATAAGATATACATGTGCACATTAGTTAACCAATGTTTGTAATGGAGAGGCAAGGACCCTTCCGTGAATGTAGACACCTAACTGCAGTAATGTCCAGTAGAACTCTCTGTAAGTATGTAAATGTCCTAGACCTGTTTTAATGAAGTTGTCGCTAGACACACGTGGCTAGAGCTACGCATGCGTGCTGTTCTGGGCAGCACGAGATCAGAGCCCTCTGTGCTCTTTCCTGTTAGACCAACCATATGCCTCCTCTTTGATTTTCAGTCCTGGCTTCTTCAAAATGGAGTGAGAACTTAAAGACAATTGTGACACATTCTGAGAGCAGGATCCTTTTAAATTTTAATCTTTCTTCTAATTTTTTACAGGGTTTTCATTCACACCTATTCTGATCATTATTTTCCATCGCAACTTACACCTTTGGGTCCTTTGATTCATTCAACACCTGTTTCCTCTTTCCACTCCTATCTGGTTCCTCTCGAGATGGTCAGCTTCTTGCATGGACAGACGAGGGTTGGCAAGGAATCAGTTCCAGTGGGCAGAGATTCTTCACTCCGAGCTGGACAAAAGCCCTGAGGCCAGCACCTGACAACTTTGAGGCAGGGGTTGTAAATGACAGATCCCAGATACAGTGTGGTCCATGGGCACACAAGGACTCCTCAGGAGACAGAGAGCATCAGTCCTGCATGAGTGTTCTGGTAATCCATGGCTCCTAAGAGGCCTTGGAGATACTAAGCAGAGGGGCTTAATCCTCCACATCTTTGAAGCTAAAAGGGCAGAGAGATGTTCCTTCATCAGGCCCTCAGCAAGGGACTGCTGCCCACCTTTGGACACCCTCTCACTCCAGGATGTTGTAGAAATCCCTTTATCTTCTACCAGACAGAGATCAGCCTCTACTTGGAATCCTGTAACCAGCTGACCTATGGCTGTTTTTTAAATAATGTATTAAAGGAAACTCAGCAGCTAGATAGAGGAAGGCCAATCAGGACAAACAAAGCATTTGGCCAGTGAAATAGAGCTTCTAGAAACAACAGAGAAGACCTTAACAAGCAAATAACAAGAGCAGTTAAGGACATTCAAATTCAACACACAAAAAGAATGCCTGGACCTCAGAAAAAAATATGATTTTCTCATTGAATAGGGTTTCCAGAGTTAGTATGCACAGGGGTGACTACAGGGTGCCCCATCAAACCTGAACTTCACATAAACAATATATAAGTTCAGTGTATTAGGACCCATGCTATATTTCAACATACTTACACTAAAAAAAATTATTGTTTACCTGAGCTTCAAATGAAACTGGCTGTTCTGTATTTATCTGGCAGCCCTACCATTGAACAACTCAGTGGATGAATTGAAAAGAAGATCATTGAAGATATATGAACTAGTGACTGGGGAGCACATGGAAAGCCTCTCACTGCACACAGCAAGCAAAGAGGTGGACAAATGAGAAAAAAGATGAGACTTGGAGCCGGATCCAGGAGACACACTATTATCAATAATATGAATTCCAAAAGCAAATGGAAACACAGGAGAAACAACAATTTTAAAGCGTATAATAAATGAACATTCTTCCTCAGGTCAAGATACTCAAAGTCTGGAGATTGAAAAGACCCCCAAAGTTCTAGACATGACTGATAAAGAAAAACATTCATATTGGGCATGTCCTGGTAAAATTCCTGAAGGAAATTACAAAACAAAAATCTAAGAAGCTCCCAGACAGACAGAACAAGTTACCTGCAAACAGAAAAGCATAGTATTTATATCGGACTTACTATTGACACCGCTGGAAGATAGAAGATGATGGAGTGCCATTTTCCAATGACCAAACTGAAATCCCTCAGGAATCCTTTGCTTAGTCAAGGTGATATTCACTGGTCAAGGTGAAATGAGAATTGTAGACATACAGAAATTTGGAGAGCACATCATCACCCACAATTCCCACTTGAGGAAAACAATCAAAGGTTTTAAAAAGAAATAATTTGATTTGAGAATTTAAGATATAGGAAAATGGAGAGGAGAGAAAGTGGTGGTGAGCAATGAACACAACATAGACAGGTAAAGATAAGTGTGTATTAATTGACTCTTGGGCACTATATGCTGTAACTACTACTTAAGGCCTTTGGAACCAAAAGGGACATAATGGCAAGAGGAATTTTAATAATTACCCAGAACTGAAGTCCTGGAGAAGCCCAGGAAAACCTAGGTATTAGAGGTGGAGAGGGAGAAAAAAAGAAAAATATCCCAAAAATCTCACTTTAAGGAGTGGGAAAGGGATAATGGTGGGGAGTGAAGAAAATATAACATCCTAGAGATACGGTGGCATGTATATCCCTCAGGATTGGGATAACCAAGGTGTAGAACAGCACTGTGAGTGAACAGTGTGCCTTTCTTGAGGAAATAGCTGGATTCTTATTTGCAAATAATAATGTATAGATGTCTTATGAACACGAGAGAAAGAAACAGAATAAAACACAAAAGTTCAATCAAACACCCAAATTAACAAGGGCGAAAACAATGAAAAACAGAATGAACAGCAACCTAATGAAATCAATAAAAATAAGTTTAAAAAAAGAAAAAACAATTATTAAAATAAATAATTTTGAAATGATTACCATTGTTAGAACGAGCCATTATTTTTACTCCTCCACATCTCTGCTGCCCCTCTAGGTGTCCCCTCCATGCCTTTCTCTGTGCCATGGGATTGTACCAGTGGGTTCTCTTGCCCTCTGGCTTCTTGATGGGGGCAGCCAATGCAAGGGGCCAGCGGAGGCTGGAGGGAGGATGAGAATGAGTCAGGCGGGTATTCCCTGGGCTCTGTCCGTGGCAGATTACTGTTATGGCTGTGTCCCTTACAGAAAGTAGACCCATATTTATAGCTACCCAGTTGTGTTTGCATAATGGCCTCTTCCCCTTGACCCTTCAGGCCTGGGTTGGTAATGCTTCAGGTTGTCACTGTCCCCAGTTTGGTTCCCTTGAACTCAGCCCAGATCTTCATAAGTAGCCACTAATTTGATCTCTCATCAAATTATCCAGACTACACGTGCCATCTGTTTCCTGCTGGAACCCTGACCACATGCTTCTCTCTGCCTAAATGCCCCTTTCTGGCCACCTCTGCCTCATGAGCTCCTGTTGATACTTCAAGAAATAAAGTAAACATCACATCCTCTGTGAGGATGTGTGGTAAGTCAGAAACAGTGTTGACTGAAGTCCTAAGATTGGTGACAATATCCTGGCTCTGCTCTGTGACCTGGGACAACTTATATCCATTCTCTGAAAACAGAGATGCTGGCACTCACCTCACAGGCCATCATGAGGGTTGTGCATTCTGTAAATGCTCCTTCCCACGCCCATGACTTGGCAGGGGTCTGTGTACTTTCTGCGCCTGCATAGCATTTATAACAGCTTTATTGAGATACCATTCACGTATCATACAATTCACCTATTTAAAGCATGTGACTTGGGGAAATGGGTAAAAAAGGTGAAGCGATTAAGAAGTACAAATTGGTAGTTATAAAATGGTCATGGGGGAGTAAATTACAGCATAGAGAATATAGTTGATAATATTGTAATAACTATGTGTGGAGTCAGATGAGTACTAGCTTATCAGGGTGACTGCTTCCTAAGTTATATAAATGGTCTAATCACTGGGCGTACTCCTGAAACTAATGAAATATTGTATGTCAAATATAGTTGAAGCAGTAAAAGACTATTTTTAAAGGATCACACTAATGTAATACACTCTGAAGTATACCTGCCAAGATCAGGCGTCCGCAAACTTCTTCTGTAAAGGGCCAAACAGTAAATATTTTAGGCTTTGCAGGTCACATGGTCTCTGTCACAACTACTTAACTCTGCCATAGTAGGGGAAAAGCAGCCATGCGTGTAGTTGTATTTCAATAAAACTTTATTTCAAAAAATAATAATAAAGTGTGTAACTCAATGGTTTTTAGTATATTGAGAGCTGTGCATCTCTCACCACAACCAATATAACAACATTTTCATTATTCCCAAAAGGAACCTGCTCCCCTTAACTGTCACCCCTCCATCCTCCCAGGCCATCCCCTAGCCTCAGGCAACCACTAATCTACTTTCTATCTCTATAGATTTGCCTGTCCTAGACATTTCATGTAAATAGAATCATACAATACGTGCTCCTTTGTGTCTGACTTCTAACACTTAGCATAATGTTTTCAAGGTTCATCCATATTGTACCATTAGTACTTAATTACTTTTCATTGCCTGATCATCTCCATTCTGTTCCATTCATCAGCTGATGGACATCTGGACTGTTTCCACTTTTCTGGCTGTCAGGAATAATGGTGCTGTGAACATCTGCGTGTCCGCTAGCATTTTATACGGGCCTAGAAGGGAGCTCTTTCTGCACTGTGCCGTAAGCACCTGCTGGTGTGTCTGCTCTTTTCCCCACTCCCCACTTGTTCACCGGACAGTAAGACTTCTGTGGGTAGCGTGCATGCCGGGGCCACTCCTGCTAGGCACAGGAATGAGCACAGCGCCTGCCGCTGACAGACATTCTATAACGTCTGTAAAATGCTGAATCCAGCCATTGCACCATCACTGACAAGCGGCAAAAACTGGCCATGGCCGTATCTATTTTCAGCAGTTCAATAAGCAAGGAGGGAAAATTCTCTAGTCTAAAACTTCCTCCCACCCTCTGTGAGCCTGGGACTCAATGATATCACCGTCGGTTTTTAAAACCCAGTGGCCTCACACGTCTTCATTTCCTAAAACACAACACTATTTACAAAGGCCTTTAATCCTGCCTAGATTGTTTTGATGTTTGGGAAATTTCATCAGACTTTGGCTATGCATCAGTAACAGACACGCTACACACAAAGCTACCATCAACCTCAGATACAGAAGAGTCTTCACCAGCACCTGTACCCCTAGGAGAGAATTGAGAGCAATACTAACTGTTCTCCCCCACTGGATACTGTGGACAGAAATAAAAATGAGTGAAGAGTCTGATCAGTCATAAGGATCAAGACTGAAAACCAGTGTATTAAATTGGAAGGCATTTGGGTCTGATTAAATATAACACCTGAAACTGGACTTTGTATGAGGTTTTGTATATGGCGGTGAATGTATGGGATTATTGAGAATATAAAATAGCAATATTTGAAAGAGAATTACTGAGTTAGAATTAATAAACATCTCAGTAAAAAAAAGTCTTGGTTAGAAAACCACCTGAGCCTGTGGACCTGATAAAGAATGTAAATGCAAATGAAAGAGGGAAGTGGGGAGAAAGTGTGGTACAGTGTGAGAGCAGTTTCTGCAGCTGACAGATAATAAACTCCTTTCTGGATGAGTAAAAAGGATATATTGAGACTCCACGCTTGACAGCACCTGAGTGTGGTATCGTCCTGCCATCTTTTCCCACCTTTGTGCTCACGACTCTGCAAGCATGAAACCAGCTACATTGCTTCAGAGCTGTGCTGTATGAAGAAAAAACTAGATAATAAGATGATGAAATGACTTGTTGGACAATTTCGGAATGGTCACTGGTGATGCCAGCTAGTGTGGCGACAATCATTCTTCCACCCCTTACCATGCCAAAATGACAAGAGTCCACCTGGTGATGTCATGGTAAGAAATCAAGAGAGATCAAAACATATCCTGAAGTTCAAGAGAAAAAAGTAAAATTCTAACTAAGATTCAAGGAAGATTTTCCAGTAAAATTGTTTTACAATGGAGGTTTATTTAGCCAGAATACCCACGATTTGACCTCATACAGAATAATGTGATATTTTCAGACTTAGATATCTTAGCTTCAAATGAACACAATAGTTTTTTTAAAGCATTTGAAATATTATGTGGTACCTATGACACAGTAAAAACTAAACTAGCTTTAAAGGTATATATATCCCAGAAGAGTTTCATCTAATATAAATGTATTCATGCAAACCAACTGAAGAATGTGTTAAACATAAGTCATCATTCTGCACCCATGAAAAATGTCTGGATTACCCTGAAAATGGAAAAAAATAACACATATCTAAATATTTAATAATGGAAACACAGCAAATATTTGCTTTGTACTTATTTCCTTTAAAAATGACAAATACATAAAAATGATAAATTAGTCTTTTAAATGAAGTTTTATTTCCCAGGAAATTCTTGTTGATCTGAACAGAGAGATGTGACAAAGGTTCCTTATCAACAGGGTGTGATGTCATGGTGACATAGGAACTGAGGAATGGAAGTGCTGAAGCAGTGAAGATATCTGTCATCTGCTTTTCCTTCCTCTGCTTTTCTTTTTCAGGTTTCTCTTCCAGCTTCTACATCTGAGCCATCTCCAGATCAGTAATAAATGACATTTGTCCCATGAAATTTATGAGCTTTCACAGTATAAAATCGCAGTGAATAAAGGTATCCTTCCTCCATCCATTACAGTTCTCACCATCACGGATCCAGCTCAGTGGTGCTCACCATCAGAATGGACCATGAACTTCAGAAAATTATTCTTCAATTATTGTAATAAATGATTTTTTAAGTAGGCAACAGTTTTTTTTCTTTTAAAAAAGACTATATAATAATGCCATCATATACTCATGTTTACACTTCTGGGTAAATGGTCTTCTACTGGAGTTCATGAAATAAAAGAATAGTTCATAAAATATCTGCCTGTTATGTCCCATAAGATACAAGGGATATATTTTCCATGAAATAAGAACAATATAACCGAAACCAAAAACAAATATAAAAAACTATAATTAAAAAAAAAATGTACAGGAAATGGTAAAGACCTAATGTTGCCAAACTTTGATTAAATGATGCAGAGAATAAATTTAAGAAACACTAATAGAATTTTAAAAATCAATTATTAAAGCAATGTTGAATGAAAATGAAAATATTACAGAAGTTGGCAGATAAACTGGATAGATTACAAAGATTCAGTTAATTAGTGGATGTTTTGGCAGAAAAAGACAGAGGAATAATCAAAAATCTAATCAGAGAAAATTTATACAAACTAAGCATTTTAAACTTTTGAGAATGAAATAACTATATTTCAGGCAAAACTGACAAATAAACATCCTTACCAAGACACATGATCATATTTTCAAAGAAAACTACAGATGCTTCTTGACTTACAATGGAGTTACTTCCTGATAAACCCACCGTAAGTTGAAAATATCCTAAGTCAAAAATGCATTTAATGCATCTAACCTACCAAACATCATAGCTTAGCCTGGCCCACCTTAAACATACTCGGAGCACTTACACTGGCCTACAGCTGGGCAGAGCCATCTAACACAGTGAATGCACTGTAGACCAGCGGCTGTTTACGCTCATGATGGAGGGCCTACCTGGGAGCTGTGGCTCTCTGCCACTGCCCAGAGTCGCGAGGAAGTATCATACTGCCTGTCACTAGCTCGGGAAAAGATCAAAACTCAACATTCAAAGCATAGTTTCTACTAAATGCACCCTGCTTTTGCAGCATTATAATGTCAAAAGATCGTAAGTGAAACCATCATAAGTCAGGGACCATTTGTATAGGACTGGAAAGTGGCCTTTAGATTAGGCAACCCAGAAGTCAGGGCTAAGAGCCCAGCTTCTTAAAATAGCAGTCTATTTTCACAAGCGTCATTTCTTTACCACTAATTTAGTCCTCATCCAACTTATTATGACTTCCACCTGTTCCACTGAAACTTCTCTCACCAAAAAATCACTGCCTTCTTGTGACTAAATCCAAAGGACTTGTCAGCCCTCATCTTGTTTGACCTGCCTGCCACGTTGGACACCTTGACTATTCTTTTTGGGAAATGTCCTTCTCCTTGGTTTCAAGGATGCCAAACTTTCCTGGTTTCCTTCCCACCTTTCCTAAGTGTTTTTCCTCACTCTCCCTTCCTGAATCTATCTTTAATCCACCCTTGACATTATTTAGTCTGTCCTTCTTTCCGACCCCGTCCACAGAGCTTCTGTGTGCAACTCCATCTCCTTCCCAAGCTTTCATTACCATAGATATGACAACCACTCCACAATTTGTGTCTCTAATTCAGTCCTTTCCCACAGTCTCCAGATCCATACATTTTACTTCCTGGATATGGCTACACCTGACCTCATAACCTTTCTCCCTTCCTCTCTCAAACTTGTTCCTGTGCTAGAGTTTCCTATCTTAGTAAATGGCACCATCACCTATTGTGTTGTTCAGGCCACAAATCCTGAAGTTAGTTAGCTTCTTTCTTTTTCCCTTCCTTCCTTCCTTCCTTCCTTCCTTCCTTCCTTCCTTCTTTCTTTCTTTCTTTCCTTTTCTTTCTTTCTTTTCTTCCTTCCTTCCTTTCCCTCTCTCTCTCTCTCTCTCTCCCTCTCCCCCCACCCCACCCCCTCTTACATACAGTTAAAGACCTAGTCCTCTAGCTATAACATGTCAAGCATTTTTCACATCTGTATATCTCTCTCCATCCACCATATGGGCATACTAGTCTAAGCCACAATTATCTTTCAACTAGCCTCCTGTAGTAGCCTCAGATCTGCCTTCCTAGCAACCAATGCTGTGTCTTATACCAAAGTCCATTCATCCTACAGAGAGATCTTTCTAAAATAGAAAGGTGATTGTCCTGGCTGGTGTAGGTCAGTGGATTGAGTGCCAGCCTACAAACCAAAGGGTCACCAGTTCGATTCCCCAGTCAGGGCACATGCCTGGGTTGCGGGCCAGGTCCCCAGTAGGGGCATGTGAGAGGCAACCACACACTGATGTTTCTCTCCCTCTCTTTCTCCCTCCCTTCCCCTCCGTCTAAAAATAAATAAAATTTTTTTCAAATAAATAAATAACATATCATTAAAAAATAATAATAATAAAGTAAAATGGAAAGATGATTATATTACCTACCCAGGCCCATCACCTATAGTTACTTAAAACTTTTCATTTGGGCTTTTCTTTTAGAAAAATATCTCAAATTTCAAATAATCTTACAGAACGCTTGTACCTGCATACTGGAGGCATCATTCTCCCTTGTGTTTGATTATCTTCCGGCCTCGTTTAAATGTGGTGCCCGTTTCTTAACTCCTTGCATTGGCATATAAATTTTCCCTTTGTCTATACAATTTTCTTTCCCTCCCATTTCATTTCTCTTGACATATATATCTCTGAATCATTCAAGTTGCTTCTTTTGAATACATGCTTTATCAGGAAAGCTTCTATTTCTTCCTTACTTGAGTTAAATTCCCTAGCCAGAAAACAATTTAAAACCTTAATAGACACTTTACCTAAGAAGATATACTGATGGCAAATTAGTACTAGAAAAGATACTCTACATCATATGTCATAGTTAAAATACAAATTAAAATAAGGAGATACCACTACTACACACCTATTAGAATGGCCAAAATCTGGGACACTGACAACACCAGGTGCTTGTGAGGATGCAAAAAAGGACAGCTAATTTGGAAGACAGTTTGGCAGCTTCTTACGAAATTAAACATATTCTTACCATATGACTCAGCAATCCAGCTCCTTCATATTTACTGAAAAGAGTTGAAAACATGTCCACACAAAAAGTTGCATGTGGATGTGTACAGTAGCTTTATTTATAATCGCCAAAACATATAATCGACCGAGACATTCCTCAGCAAGTAAATGGATAAATAAATGTGATATACACAGACAATGGAATATTATTTAGCATTAAAAATAAATGAACTATCAAGACATTAAAAGACATGGAGGAAACTTAAGTGTATATGACTAGGTAAAAGAAGCCAAACTGAAAGGTTACACACTAATAATTCCAGTTATATGACATTCTGGAAAAGGCAAAACTATAGAGACAGTAAAAAGGTGTTTTTCCAGGGCTTCAACGGGGGAAGGAATAAATAGGCAGAGCACAGAGATTTTTCTGGCAGAGAAAATACTTTGTATGATACTATAATGATGGATATGTCATTATTTATTTGTCCAAACCTATAGAATGTATTAGAAAAACTCAGTGAATTTGTACATGGATCAATAGAAATTATCCAAACCGATAACTAGAGAACAAAAAAAGAGTAAAATAAATAAATAAATGAACAAACAAACAAACAAACAGAGCCTCAGAAATACACGGGGGAACATCAAGCATGCCAACATATATGTAATGGGAAAGAGAAGGAGGTAGATGATTTTTTGAAGGAATAATGATTGAACACTTTCCAATTTTTATAAAAACACTAATCTACACATCCCAGAAACCTGAAGAAACTCTAAGAATGTTTAAAATAAAGAGACCTACACCTAGAAACACCAACAGTCAACTGGTATAAAACCACAGACAAAGAGAAAACCTTGAAAGTAGCAGGAGGAAAAGGGTATAAAGTCCAGGGGAAATCGGGACAAGGCCAGGTGTCCAACCGGCCAGAGGTGTGCTACCACTGGCCTGGTGACAGAGACGCGCCCCAGTCCTGGTCACAGTCATGTTGGTTGCAGGTACCATCTCATCACTTTTATATCATTTTCTCCCAGCTTGAGCCACCACCAGCCTGGGATAATATTTAAATGCATTGCTTGAGGCAGAGTCCTAGGAGGCTGGAAGCAGAACCACCCTGGCCGCAGCCCTATGTTACTACAAAAACAATTGCCTCACAATGACCACAATAAACTTAGCAACAGACTTCCCATCAGAAATGCTGGAGGCCAGAAGGCAGTGAGATGGCCTTTCAAGTACTAAGAGAAAAAACTGTCAGCCAATAATTTTGTATTCAGCAAAACTATCCTTCAAAAATGAATATAAATCTTCCCACTTCCAGATAAACAAAGACTGAGAGAATTTTTTGCTGGCAGGCATATTACAAGTAATAAAGGAATATTTCAGGCTGAACAGAAATGGCAATAGAAAGTTATTTGAATACACAGAAGAAATAAAAATCACTGAAAATGGTAAATATGTAGGTGAATATAAAAGATTTTTATAAATATGTTGTGTCTTCTCTTAATTGTTTTAAGAGACATTACATTGCATAAAGCAATGATTATAATATTGTACTGTTGCATTTTAACATACTTTGATGTAATGTATAAGACAACAGTAGTACAAAGAAGAGATAAGAGTAGAGTTGTATTGCAGCTGATTTTCTATATTTTATGAAAATTGAGAGTGTATTAATCTAAAGTAGATTGTGATAAATTTAATGCATATAATAATCTATAGCAGTAACTAAAAATATAGAAAAAATCAACAGGAATTAAAATAGAAACTTAAAATACTTGTGTATGGAGATGGAAGGATCGAGCAAAAAAGAAAAAGAACTATGGACACAGACAACAGTGTGGTGATTGCAGGCAGAGAGAAGGTAGGTGGAGGTGGAAACGGGTATGGGGGGATAAATGGTAATGGAACAAATACAATTAAAACATAAAAATAAAAATTTGTTTAACACACTAGAAGGCATTAAATCAAGAACTGAAAAATAAAAAAGGCAGGAGACACCAAAAACAAATAGGAGATAACTGATGTAAATCCAACCACATGAATGATTGTATTAACATGAATAGTAAGTGATTCAATAAAAGGAAGAGACTATCACATTGGAAAAATATATAGTTTGCATCATACTTAAGGGTGAAAGACTGAATGAGTTCTTCCTAATATCAGGAACTAAGCATGAATGTCTGCTTTCAATAAATCTATTCAACATCATACTGGATAGTCTAGAGAGACAATAAAATAAAGCCAAAAATAGAAATTAAAAGCACCCAAATTAGAAAGAAATACAACTCTTTTCTACTGATACTCTATGCAGAAAATCCCAAGGAATAAAAAAAAACCCTAATAACATATCATAGCATATCACAACTAATAAACAAGTTTAGCAAGGTCACAGGATCTAAGATCAGGACACAAATGTCAATTGTATTTCTGTATATTAGTAATAAAGATCCAAAAATGAAGTTAAGGAAACAACTCCATTTATAATAATATCAAAAATAATTACATAATGGAACACAAGGTAGAGCCCAGAAATGGACCCAAACAAGTATGGCCAACTCATTTTCAACAAGGATGCAAAGGCAACTCAATGCAGAGAAGCCACTTTTTTAAACAAATATTGTTGGAACAACTGGAACTCATGGCAAAAAAATAATAATAATAACACCTTAAACAAAAATAATTCAGTATGGATCATAGATTGCTTTAGAGGGTTCAAGGGATAAAGGGGCAGATCAATGAAAAACTCGTGACCGTGACAGACAGTAACACACACTTTATTAGGCAAGGGTTGGATAGGGTTGCTTAAGAAGGGAACTCCCTCACAGTATGAAATAATCCAGAAGTTTACAGTATGGGCGGTCACCACCTTGGTACAGCTGTTGTTTAAAAAGGATTATTGACTGTATAAAATATGACAATGTGGAATAGGGTTTATAACACATATAATAAAATGTATGACACCATAGTACGAGTTGGGAGGAGAGTAATGGAAGAAAACTGTTGTAAAGCTCTTATGTGTAAAGTGGTAAAATATCACTGGAAAGTAAACTGTAATAAGTTAAAGATATATATATACTACAAACCCTAAGGTAACAACTGAAATAACAAAATAAAAAGCTTGTATGATAAACCAACAAGGGAGACAAAATGGAATCAAAACAAAATGTTTCAATTAATCCAAAAGAAGGTATAAGAAAAAAACGGAAAAAACTGATGAGAAAGAGAAAAGAAATAGCAAAATTATAGGTTTACACTTAACCATATTAATAATTATATTAAATGTAAATTGCCTAGATACTGCCATTAAAAAGCACAGATTATCAGACTGAATAAAAAGAAAGCAACACCCAAATGTTCCCTGTCTACAAGAAAAGTACTTCAAATATAAAAACACAAATATGTGAAAGTAAAAGGATGTTAACACTGACCAAAAGACATCAGAGGTAGATATTAGAAAAAGTAGCTTTCAGAGCAAAGAATATTACCAAGGATAAATGAAATTATTTCATAATGTAAAGGGGTCAATTCATGAAAAGTACATGACAATCTTAAATTTTATGTACTAAATAACTGACAAATTGGGGGAGGATTGAGGGTAGGAGGCAGGGAAGGGTGGGGCTGGGGGAAGTGGTGGTGGGAAAATATTGACGTGGGGATGATGGGATGGGGTACAGGGTGGAGGGGATAAAGGAGAGAAAAAATGAGACAAACTGTAATAGCATAATCAATAAAGTATACCAAAAAACCCTGATCTTCAAAATTCAGAAGCAAAAATTGATTGAACTATAAGAAGAAATAGACAAACCCATAATCAGAATTTATTTCAAAACCCATCTCAATAATGTAGAACAAGGAGAAAACCAGTAAATATATGGAAGACTTGAATGACAATATAAACCAACTTGAGGTACATAGTTGAAATTTATGGAACACTCTGGGAAAAGAAAAAGCAGGATTACATATTCTTTTTAAATACATGTGGAACATTTATCAACATAGGTCATATTCTTAGCCATGAAATAAGGTTCAATTAATTTAAACTATTTATGTCATAGAAAATATATTCTTTGACCACAAAGGAATTATATTAGAAATCCGTAACAGAAAGAGCTCTGTAAAATCCTCCAAATATATGAAAGCTAAATAGGACACTTCATAAATAATCCCTGGCTCAAGAAGAAATTAGGGAAATTATAAAGTGCTTTGTCTGAATGGAAATGAAAAGGCAACATCAAAATTTGTGGAAAGCATGGAAAGAAACTTCAACACTTACCTTACATATGCAAAAATTATACTCTGGTTTCTCTTCAGATCGTATATATCTTTTGCCTTTTACAATATATGCAAAAATTACATCATAGACCTAAATATAAAATCTTAACAGTAAAACTTCTGGAAGAAATCATTAGGGAAAAATCTTTATGATCATGGGAAGGACAAGCTTTCTTACATAAGGCACAAAAAAGTACAGACCACATAAGAAAAAAAATAGACTTCATCAAAATTAAAAACATTTGCTTCTTGAATGACACTTAAAAAATAAAGATGACCCACAAAATGGGAGAAAATATTTGCCAAACATACATCTTTACTAAGTAAGGACTTATGTTTAAGACATTCAAAGAACACTCAAAATACAATAATAAAAAAGCTTAATTTAAAAATTGAAAAAATACAATAAAAATAATGTAAAAAATAAAAATTAATTTAAAATAAAGTGAAAAATAGACAAAGCCACAAAAAAATTGAGCAGATTTTAAAAATTTAGTCAATTGCCTTTTTAAAAATTGATTTGAGAGAGAGAGAAAGGTAGAGAGAGACAGAGTGACAGAGAAAGAAACATCAATGTGATAGAAACATTGACCAGCTGCCTCTCATACTTGCCCCAACTGGGGACCAAACCAAACCTAGGCATATGCCCTGGCCGGAATCGAACCAGCAGCCCCACAGTGCACGGGGTGATGCTCTAACCAACTGAGCCACACTGGTCAGGACAAAAAAAATTGAGCAAAGTTTTGAACAAACATTTCACCAAAGAAGATATGTAGGTGGCAAAATAAGCACATGTAAAGATGCTTAATATAATTTGCTCATCAAAGAACTGCAAATTAAAACCACAATGAGATACCAATACACTCCTATGGCAAATGCTTCTTTGAAAAACCATCAATACTGTGCTGATAAGAATAGGAAGCAAATAGATCTCTATACATACGTGGTGGGGATGCAAATACTACATACAGCCACTTTGGAAAACAGTTTGGCAGTTTCTTATAATGTTACACATGCAATTGTAGCATGACCCAACAATGCCAATTCTAAATATTTACCCATGAAAAATGAAACACATGTCCCTCAAAGGCTTAGACACGAATGTTTACAGCAGCCTTATTCATAATTACCCAAACCAGGAAGCAACCCAAATACCCATTAATATTGAACACATAAATTGTGGTATTATAACCTTACAATGAAATACTACATGGGAATAAGGAGGAAGAAAATGCATACATGCAAGAGTATCAACAAACCTCAAGTGCATTGTGCTAAATGAAGAAAGTCAGATACAAAGTTTATATACTGTGTGTTTCCATTCATATGACAGTCTGGAAAAGACAAATGTTTATAGACATAAATCAAATGAATGGTTGTCAGAGGCTGGGGTGAAAACAGGGGATCAACTATAAAGGAGACAAGGGAGTTCGGGGGGGGGTAATGGAACTATTCGGTTATGACTGCAGTGGTTGGTTACATGTCTATGTATGTCAAAATTCACCAAACAGTGTGTCTAAATACAGTGAATGTTGCTATATGGAAATTGTTCTTCAATAATCCTGACTTTAGAAGAACATAAGAAGAGGGAATTACTGAAGACATGTTGGCTAAGAATTTCCCATGCTTTAAAGAAAACTATGAATCTTTTTTTTTTTTTGTAAATGTGTTATAAGGTCAGAATAAAATAAATAAAAATAAATTCACAATTAAAAATATTATGGTGAAACTGCGAAGTCAAAAGGCAACAAGAAAATCTTAAAAGCTATGGAGGAAGCTGGGGGCTAGGCATTGAACAGACGAGGGTCAACAAGGTTAGCTGTAAATAAGTAATAATTAGATTGACAGGGACTTCTCAACAACAACAAAACTGAGAAGATAAGAATATGACATCTTCAAAATTTTGTGACAATACAAATTTGGATCTAGGAATGTCTATCCACCTCAAAGTAAGTGCGGGAGGATAATTTTGGCTAAGTGGAGGCTGAAAGAATTTAGCACTAACAAACCTTCACTGAAAGAATTAGGTTATAGGACTTTTAGGAAGTAAGAAATTAAACTCAGAAGGAAGTCGAGTGATGCAAGTAGAGAAACTGGTAAATATATCAATAAATCCATGAATAATAACAATAAAAACAAATGTTGTGGAAATAAGAATAAAATGGTGGTATACTACAATAAACAAGAACAAACTACTGATACACTCAACAACTTGGATAGATCTCAAGGACATTATGCTCTCTGAAAAAAAAAAAAGCCAATCTCAAACAGTCACATACTACAAGGGGGGACCCAAAAACAGTGGAATTTATTTATTGAAAATTGTGTATTCTTACATGTTTAAACTTCAGTCATCTTCAAAGTACTCTCCATTTGATGCAATACACCTATCAAGACATTTTTTTCCTCTACTCAAAACAGTTTTTGAACTCATTAATTTCAATGCCTTTTAGTGCCTCTGCCCTTTGGGGTTTTTTTTTGTTGTTGTTGTTTTTTCACCTTTTCTATGTCAACAAAACATTTCCCTTTGAGGACTCTTTTCATCCAGGGAAACAAAAAAGAAGTTGCTCAGGGCAAAATAGAGTAAATAGGAAGGGTGGGGCACCGACATCAGGTCAAGTTTGCTCCAAAAGTGCGGAACACTGCACAGTGTGGGCAGGTGCGCTTGTAAATCACCCATCATGAAATAGGCAAACACGTTGAAAGAGTCTTCAAAAAAAATTCACTGAAGTGGGTTGCAACCTCTCAGAACTGTGCCAGCTCATACACTGATACAGATGAGTTCCTAGGATGCTCACCTAGCAGGGGAAGCCTGCCCTCCAGAAGGTAATTCCGGGTTCTGGGGGGTCCAGTTATTGGTACAGCTATTGAGGTGGAGAATAAATTAATGGTTGCCAAGAGTTGGAGGTGTGGGAGAGCAAGAGAGAGAGTGAGACTACAGAGTTATATTGCCAGGGAGATCTTCACGGTAGTGGTGGATCAGTTGTGTATCTTGATTGCAGCGGTGGTCACACCTGCGCTTGTGATAATTACATAGAACTGTAAGCAGACATTGTATCAATGTCAGCTTCCTGGGTCTGATATTGCTCTATAGTTACATAAAATGTAACTTTTAGAGGGAACTGGTGGGAAGATACAGGAACCTCTTTGTGCTATCTTTGCAACTTTCTATAAATCTATAATTATTTCAAAAGAAGACATTATTTTAAAACTAAAATGAAACCACTAAATAATAAAAATATGGAAAATGGCAGGGGAGATCAGAGTTAAATCATCTTAAGGTCCTCATATCTTTAAAAAGAGGACAGAGATCCTCATTTACTTCAAGCCTCAAATAAAATATGTCATTTAAAATTTAAAGAAGATTCTAAAAGAATAGAAAAAGAGTGAATAGCTTCTGAACCAGAGAGAGGGGGAATGATAATAAGAAAAACTTGATTAATTCAACAAGAGTTCTAAAAGGAAAAAAAAGAGTAAAGTGGTTTACTAAAACAGATATACTCAAAAAATCATAACTTTCCTTTAACATTAGTAATAATGAATTAGGAAACATTTTAAAAAGTAATCCATTTCATAATAACAACACAAGAAATACAACAGCTAGAAAAATCTAAATGAAAACTATGGGTGGCATATGAAGAAAACAACAAATATTTATTGAATAACTTCTGTTTATAGTTATCTGGCCCTGAGAGATAAGAAAAGGAGAGCGAGTTCAGAAGTTCTTCATGAACAGCACGTGCTTGATAAGAAAGAAAAGTAACTACATTTTGCTGGTCTCTGAGCACTGACGTGAAGGAGTGCTAGCAGTTTCTAACAGGTCAAACTTTGACTAGCTGAGTAAAATAAAGGATATGAGTCAATAAGTGAATGCCAGGAATAAACAGCAGTACAAGTTAATCCCCGTTTCTATGTAATGAGCTCAAAGAAGACTGGGGAGCTGAGGGTTCCTACGTTTCACTGGAGCAGAGGTGCGGCTCTGACAAGGTCTGGGACCTGAGCCAAGTGGGCAGATGTTGGTGCGCAACCCTTGACTTCTCACCAACAAGCCCGTTGGTGGTACATAGAGGTAGAGCCTAGTCCACTTCGCCACTGCTGTCAGCCACATCTCATACCAAGAGTGCCTTGCCTTAATGCCAAGGCTCTCTTATCAGGGAGAGGTTTGTTTGATGCAAAGTCTATCCTCAGTATTCACCACACTCAATAAATGGATCTCAATCTTTCAAGAGGCTAGTGAGGAGTATTCAGTTCAATGGTTCTCAGCTGGGGAGGTTTAGGATGATTCGAAACCCCCTCTCAAACCAGATTTTAAGTGCTTTAGCTCTAGCTAACAAAGAATCGAACTGGAACACTGCATGTGGGTAAAACTACAATTGCCCATTGATAAAATGTACACTATGACTTGAATAAAGCAAGCTATGTTCCTGAAAGGGAAGTTATCATTCTTTCCAAACCAATGCATAGGTCTTGTTCAATATGATTCTAATCAATACCCCAATGGGATTTTTTGAACTTGACAAATCTGTGATAATAGCTAGTATTATTTAGAATTTATTCTGTGCCAGAGAGTAATCTATGTGCTGTATGTGTTTTAACTCCATTAGTCCTCACCACCATCCCATTAAGAATATGCAACTATTATTCTCATAGAAATACAACTATTATTCTCAAATGAGGAAGCTAAAGCAAACTGCTCAAGGTTTTAGGCAGAATATGAATTTAAGAAGTCTAGTTCCAGACCCCATGCTCTAACAACCTCTACAACTTGTCTTTCAACATGAAACAGGAAGAATAAGTAGATAAGTTTATCAAATAATAACACCAATGGAGGCAGACTGGTCCTCACAGCTATCTTGGGGTATTATAAGCAGTGTGATACTACGTGAGAACAGATAAAGGGAATCGGTAGAACAAAACCAATCATTGAGAAACAGAAAGAACTGAATACATTCATTTAATTAAAGGTATATCCAAAATCGGAGACAGAGGGTTTTTTTTAATCCTCATCCAAGGATATGTTTATTGATTTTAGGGAGAGAGGAATCAGGGGAGAGACAGAGACAGAGGAAAGCAACCATGTGCGAGAGAAACATCAATCAGTTGCCTCCCATATGCACTCCAACCGAGGAGTGAACCTGCAGCCCAAGTAGGTGCCCTGACTGAGAATCAAACCCGCAACCTTTTGGTGCATGAGACAATGCTCCAAACAACTGAGCCATCAGGCCAGGGCCAGAGATAGAAATTTTTTTAAATTGTGTTAGCACAACAGGCTAACAACTGTAAGGGGAATGTAAAGTTTCATTTTCTTTTTTTTTTTACAATCAGTATTACTCTCTATTAGTTTCAAGTGTACAGCATACTTGTTAGACAATCATGTACTTCACAGCGTGGCCCCGCTGATATTTTAAGTACCCACCTGGGACCATACATAGCTATATTATCATTGACTATATTCCCTATGCTATAATTTACAACTCCGTGACTATGTACTGACCAATTTGTACTTTTTAATCCCTTCACTTTTTTCATCTAGTCCCACAACGGCCTGTTCATCTATCAACCATCAGTCTGTTCTCTGTATCTATGAATTTGTTCTATTTTGTTAATTTTGTTCTTTAGATTCCACATATAAGTGAAATTATATGGTATTCATCTTTCTCTGTCTGACTTATTTCACTGAGCATACCCTCTAGTGCACCCTTCAATAGCCTAGTTGGGAGTATCAAAGATTCACTTTCAATTAAGAATTTCTCCTTCCACCATATACAAACAGAAATTCCAGCTGGAATAAAGAGTTACATAAAGCAAAATTATATCATAAAAATAGAAGCAATATTATTAAATATTTATGAGCCTCTTGAAGAAAAAAGAATACCTATGTAAAAACTTATAAAGGGAAATAGAAACTGACTTGATAATATAAAAATGTAAATTTTCTATTAACCAAATAAAAACACAGAATGAAAATTCAGAGGCAGAGGCAAACAAAAAATTACAACAAATATAATTCAAAGTCATGCAAAATGCAACTATACTATTTTGTCAAGGTCCTTTATATTTGAAGGATTAGTTGATATCTTTAAAATAGAATTTTCAGAAAGCAAAGAACAAAATACTAAATCCCCAGAAAAAAAATTAACATGAGAATAAAATCTACAGAAGAGACACCAAAGATCAATAAATTAATTTTTAATTCAATAAAAGATAGAAATTCAAACAATAGGTCATTTTACATTTCCCTTTTTTGACAAACATGCTTTTAAATGATAATAGTAAGATTGTAATATAGATTACATGCAAATTTCTATAAAGCAACTGAAGAAAATGTAGAGTTACATTTTGTATAATTTTGAATTAAGTAAATTTAATAGTGTGATATAAACATCTTAAGAAAATTGTACCTTATACAAAAAATTTGAAATAATGCAAAGCCTAGTATTTTTAAAACTTGAAAAGCATAGCAAAATTATGGAGTTTTGAGCAAAATAAATTATGAACTGTGGAGAGACAGCAAAGCATGGTAGTTAAGAACTTTCGACTCAAGAGCCAGGCATCTGGATTTAAATTCTGCCATTTACAAGCTGTACCATTCACAAGCTGTACAGTCATTGACAAGTTACTTAACCTCTCTGTGTCTTGGTTTCTTCAACTATAAAATGGGAACTGTAACAACCTTATATGGTGCTACATACACTTAGAACACAGCCTGGCATATGCAAGCATAGCACAGTGTTTGATATGACAATGATGATGGTAATGATAATGATTGATGTTGCCACATGATGGCACCACATTAGCAGAAAACAAAAATACCCACTATCCTTTGTCATTATACTGACACCCTATTATTATTAAATGCAAGATCTTCTGCAAATGATTTTGATGGGTGTTTATTATTTTACTATAGTATACAGTAAAAATAATAGTTTATAGTAAAAGGTAGTTTTTAAATTTAAAATGTAAACTATTTGTATATATATAAGAATGTTTGTTAAATAATTATAATTACTACTGCAGAAATGGTAACCCCAAATCAACTTTAAATAGAAGCCATATATGATACAAAATTATAATAAGGCTATGCCCTTTGAAAAAATATAAGAAGAATGTCGAAATGTAAAGAATCATTAAATCAAAAATATGGTGTAGTGGCTGAAAATGTACACATGCCAGGAATATCCTCTCACACATACTTTACAATCATTCCAATGGGAAAATCAGTCTTGGATTTGCAAAATCTTCAGGAACACTTCCTTCATGTGACATGCAAATGCCTGGTAAAAGCAGAACCAGTAAATGCATAATGTTCAAACCTTTTATTTACTGACAAAATACATAAAGCAATTGCTATAAAAATTTCAAGAAAAACTGACAAATGAAGTAAACTAAAACACTTGATTTTTTAAATAAAACAAGTATCCAAATATAGATACCAAAATATATACCTATTATCTATCTGTCTATGAAGAAAATCTCAAAACTTTTTCAAAAATAGAATTTGTATGGGTCATGCGTTCTCACCATTTTATTACCAGCAAAATGTTAAATTCTTTACAGAGCAGTTTTGGGGGCCATGTTGGAAATAAAAACAATATATGGATATTGAGACAATTTAGAAAATTGCTCCAATAACAATAAATAGCACATCTCATTGAATGCAGTCAAAGCTGTATTAAGAGGAATATTCATACTCTTGAATGATTTTTTATTATTAATCAAGAAGTAATAAAGCAAACATTTAATAGGAATCTATAAACCTATAGAAAAGGAGGTAAATATTTATGAGAAAGGAGAAATTAATGCACTAAAAATATAATAGAACTGATATACCTGAGAACTAATTCTTTGAAATGGCCAAGTAAGTACAGGATAAAATTTAGCAGGTTTATTAAGAAAAAAAGAAATAAGAGATAGAAAATACAAATAGAAAACTTTAAGATGAAAAATAAAATTTCTCTTTCAGAAGTCTCACTTCTAGGTATAGCCATAAAAACACAAGTAACATTTAAACAAGCCAAACAAAACAGCACATAAAATATCCATAGCCACAACAAAATGAAATTTAAGAATGCAAAGATGGGTCCATATTAAAAGGACTAAATAGTAAAAACTTTTGCCATTTCAATAAAGTTAAAAAAGCATTTTCTAAAATAAAATAAACCCACACCTTTATAGTCAATTAATATTTGACAAAGGAAGCAAACACATACAATGGGCTAAAAATAATTTATTCAATAAATGATGTTGGAAAAATTGGACAGATATGTGCAGAAAAATAAAACTAGACCACCTTCTTACAACACACACAAGAGTACATTCAAAATGGATCAAAGACAAATGTTCAACCTGAAACCATCAAAATCCTAGAAGAAAACATAGGTGGCAAAATCTTGGACATTGCTTGTAGCAATGTTTTATCAGATGTGTCTCCCCAGGCAAGGGAAACAAAAGAAAAAATAAGCAAATGGGACTACATCAAACTGAAAAGTTTTGGAACAGCAAAGGAAATCATCAATAAAATAAAAAGACAACCCACAGAATAGGAGAACATATTTGCCAATACATCTGATATGGGGTTAATGTCCAAAATTTATAAAGAACTTACAAAACTCAACACAAAAAAGCAAATAACCCAATTAAAAAATGGGCAAAAGACTTCAATAGACATGGCTCCAAGGAGGACACACATATGGCCAAGAGATATATGAAAATATGCTCAACATCACTAATCATGAGAGAAATGCAAATTAAAACCACAATGAGATACCATCTCACACCTGTTAGAATGGCTATCATCAATAAATCAACAAACAACAAGTGCTGGAGAGGACGTGGAGAATGGGGAACTCTTTTGCACTGTTGGTTGGAACGCAGACTGGTGCAGCCACTGTGGAAAGCCATATGGAGATATCTCAAAAAATTAAAAATGGATCTGCCTTTTGACCGAATGATCCCACTTCTAGAAACATATCCAAAGGAACCCAAAACACTAATTTGAAAGAATGTAAGCACCCCTATGTTCATTGCAGCATTATTTATGGTAGCCAAGTTATGGAAGCAGTCCAAGTGTCCATCAGCAGATGAGTGGCTAAAACAACTATGGGACATTTACACAGTGGAACACTACTTGGCCATAAAAAAGAAGAAAAATTTACCCTTTGCGATGATATGGGTGGACCTAGAGAACATTATGCTAAGTGAAATAAGCCAGTCAGAGAAAGACAAATACCATATGATTTCACTCATATGTGGAATCTAATGAACAAACTAAACTAACAAGGAAAAGGGGGACAGACTCATAGATGGAGAACATAGATGGAGATGACAGCTAGTGGTAGGGGGAGGTGAGGAGGTGGAGGGCTTGAGCAAAAAGGGAAAAGGACTCCTGGACATGGACAACAGTGTGGTGATTGCAGGGGGGAGGAGGGTAAAAGGGATCTAAATGGTAATGGAAAAAAATACAATAAAGATTAAATAAAATAATAATGAATAAATAAATAAAACATATATCCTCAATTATTAAATAAATCTCTCAAGGTAATAGGAATTGAAATATACCTCTATAATTTAGTAAAGGATATCAATATCAAATGGTGAAACAGCAAGTACCTATCATTTTAAAAAATATTAAAGGCATTCTGATGAAAATAGACAGGACAACAACATCACTTATGCTAGTTAAGATTATGGTGGAAGTTTTATGTACCATTGCAATATTACAAGAAAAGTAAGCCATCTATTGAACAGGAGACAGGCTTATCTTCATCTGCATACAACACAAGTATATATCTCAAAAAATCTATTATAAAACTACTGAAACTAATAGGAAAGTTTTCTAAATTCCCTGGTTACAGTGGTTACTCAAAAGTCCATGTCTTTTTTTTAAGGATTTTATTTATTTACTTTTAGACAGAGGGGAAGGGAGGGAGAAAGAAAGGACAAGAAACATCAATGTCCCCTCACATGCCCCCCACTGGGGACTTGGCCTGCAACCCAGGCATGTGCCCTGACTGAGATTTGAACTGGTGACCCTTTGGTTCACAGGCCAGCACTCAATTCACTGAGCCACACCAGTCAGGGCTCAAAAGCCCATGTCTTGATACACAGTTTCAATTTGGGATGAGGGGAAAGTTCTGGAGATGGTTAGTGGTGGTGAATGGACCACAGTACGAATATACTTAATTCCACTAAACCGTATAATTAAAATGCTTAAGCAGGTACATTTTATGTTATCTATATTTTATGACAATAAAGTCAACGACTTGGATTACTTGGGTAAGACTGACATTATACAAATATTCAATAATTATTTTTTTAAATGAGTAGTTTTGAAAGGTGAGTAGGAGGAAAAACATTCATTCACAACATAGACAAGAGAGAAAGGAAAGAAAAGGAAAAGAAAGGAAAGGGGAGGGGAGGGAATGGGAGGAAAAGGAAGAAGATACAGGACTCACATGAAGTTAGAAATGTTTATTAAGAAACATCAAAGACAACGGAGTAAAAATTTTAAAAAGCATATCATGTTCCTGAATGAAAATATACAGTATTAGAAACATATAAAAATTCCCCAAATCAATCTTTAAATGTAATTCAATTCTAGTCAAAACATCAGCAGTATTTTCCTTTCAGATTTTGACACAATAATTATAAGGTTTATCTGGAATAATAAATGAGTGAGAATAGCCAAGAAGATTTTGAAAATTAGTAGTGAGGATGGAGGAACATTCCAGAAATGCATAATGCGTTCTACAATTTCTTTTTTTTTTAACAATTTATTTTACATCTTTCCAGACCAGAGAAATTCAGCTTCTTCCAGCTCACTCACAGTTGTACAGAGAAAGCAAAAGACATGGTCACAAATTGCTAAAAGTTGCTTTAACCTAGAAAATAGGCACCTTCAGTACAATGTACTTTTAGTACATTCTATATTTTTATTTTTTAAATAGAACACCACACTTTGAAATAAAATGACTAGTTGTGCTATATAAATTAACTGAAGTACATTAACGGAATGCAATATTTTGATCTGTGATTTTGTCTCTGAGCCTTACAAGTAGTCAAGTATTATCCTGTACACTCTATGAAAGTAAGGTCTTTCTATTTAAAAAAATAAGTACGTTTTCTATTGACCATCGAAAAAACATGAATCAAGAACAATTTTTAAAAGGGTGATGATAATGGGGGTAGTGGCCATTTAATTAACAGCCAGTTAATAAACAGACTAGAAAGCAGCACCAAATATATATATATATATATATGATTTTAATATGCAGTAAGTGTAGTGTTATCAGTCAACAGGAAAAGGATAAATTATTCAACATTAGCCATTGAAGTTACAGACTTATCCTTTGTGCTGGGGAAATAAAGCTAGTTCTCTAATCACAGCATACACTAAAATGAATTCTAAATGGATTACAGAGTTTACTTCCTCCATACATTTAACAAATGTTCACCAAGGACAAATTTATTTTACTAATAAAACTATGAGGTAGCTAAACTATTAGGTAGCATGCTAGGACAGAGCAGTGAACAAGACCACCAGAGATCCCAAACTCATGGGAGTTGCAGCCTAGTTGTGGTCTAACAATGTTGCCGATAACTTCAGTGGAATTGGGAGAACGTTCTACAGTTAGGTGTTAGGTATCGGGGTCTGGTCACAACAACTCCAGGACTAGGTAAGGCTTCTCTTTCCACCTTGCTTTCTTTTCTCTCCCTTTCTCTCTCTCTCTCTCTCTTTCTCTCTCTCTGGTGAAAAGAGCCACAAAGTAATATCCATTTGGCTTTTTATCTTTCCCTTAGTGGTAGTAAACTTCAGGTACTTCCCTACTTACCTTTTGGAAATAGTGGGTGGGAAGCTATTCAAGCACTGAGGTGTTTAAAACCCAGCTTGTTCCTCATTTCAGGACAGAAGACAGAGAGCCAAAAGCTCACAAGAAGGTGCAGGGGATCTCCCAGAACAAAGGGCAAAGGTGGTAATAAGATCATTTATCCTGGCACCTTTGATAACATTTCCACCATGAGGGTCTGAATGAGTGAGAGGAAGTTCAGTTTAAAAATATATACATCAGTCATTCTCTTATTCTCTCATTCATTCTCATTCATTCTCTCTCTTTCCCTCCCTCCCTCTCTCCTCCCCACCCCCCGCCTCTCTCTCACCCTCCCCCTTTCCCTCCCTCAGTCTCTCTCCCTCCCCAGTGCTTGGCCTGCCCTGTTATCTGACAGGTATGGTATGAGATGTGGCATGTGGCCAATAAAACAGCCCTGAGTCTGCCTTCCATTTGTGGCAACCGTTAGGCAGACATCAAAGGCAGAACTGCACAATCAGTTATTTAATTACCTTTGTGATGATGCCAGAGAAGTCCAGGGTCAAGGGATTCGCAGAGCTGAGGCTTTGACCTAACCTCAAGGGTCAGGGGAGGCTTTCCTGAGAGCACTTGAGAGCTCCGAAGGGGAGTAGCAACAAATGGGGCAGAGTGGTTCAGGAGGAGGGTGACCGATTGAAGACTGTGGGAAAGCAGATGGGCCTGCCCTACACAGGTGGGCATCCACCAATCCACTAAGGGCCTGAAGAGAACAAAAATCATCAAGGAAGATTGGATTCACTTTCTGCCTGTACGCTGAGCTGAAACATTGAATCTTCTCTTGCCTGAGATGCTCCTGGTTCTTGGGCCTTCAGATATAGCTAGGCTCTACACCACCAGCTCTCCGGTCCTAAGGATTGTGAATGACACCACCTGCTTTCCTGGGTTTCTGTAGGACTTCTCAGCTTCCATAATCATGTGAGCTAATATCTTATAATAAATCTCTTTCTTGGATTTTGTTTTATTATAAGCTAATACCTTGTAATAAATCTATTAATATCTAGAAAGATACTTAGAGACTTTTATAAAGAGCTTCTATGTTGATGGAGATTGGGTAGAGTAACCAGCCCAGAGAGAACATTGAAGCTTCATCTCCTTTCCCCAAAAATCACATCTCCTCCATCTGCCTGTTACTGAGTTATATCTTCTTGTAATAAGCCTGCAATCTAATTCTTATCATCATGATGAGAGCAGTGAGTTTGCAGCCTATCTCTTTTTATATGCAGCCAGAAGACGACTCAGGAATGAAGATTATGCTGGGTAGCAAAATGAAACTCTATTAAAAACAGAATTGATCACAACCCTTGGAGAAGAGGAGGTCACTGTACCTGCTACTGTCTAAACAAATCCATCATGGGATCTTGAGTCATTTAATCATGGTGCTGTCATTTGGTTTGGATGCTGTACGACGATTCACTGTTGGCAGAAGGGAGTCCAGATAGTTCAGGAGGTGTATTTGGCACATTTTCAAGTGATGCACAGTGTGAGGAGCAGTTGACTTCAATTGTTTTCCAGCAAGAAGTAAATTACCTGACTACTGCTGAAACTCTGGATGACTTTACTGTAATTCATGGGAATAAGAAGAGCAAATTACCTCAGTTGTCTTTGGAATACAACTTTATTTTGCTTACCTGGGAAGTAAAGATGTAGAGAAACACAAAGTCTTGCTTTTTACAATGGTTATGCATGAAGAGTTCTAAAATTAGATTAAAAGGTAAAAGGAGTCCAAAAATTTTATATATATATATGTATATATACATATACACACACATATTTGTGCATATATATACACACATCTATATATATACCTTTATAGTTCTGTTTCTCTGAAGAACCCTAGTTAGATTTCTGTCTTACTCTGTTCAAGCTGCTATAACAGAATACCATAAACTGGATGGCTTAAACAACAAAAATTTATTTCAGAAAGTTCTGGAGTCTGGGAAGCCCAAGATCAAGGTGCAGGCATATCCATTGCCTGGTGAGGGCATTCTTCCCTCTTTGCTGACAGCTGTCTTCACCTTGAATCTTCATATGTAGATTGCAGAGAGAGGTCATATCTCTCATAACTCTTCTTAAAAAGATACTAATCCTATTTATGGAAGTCTATCCTCATGACCTAATTACCTCCCAAATGCCCCACCTCCAAATGCCATTACAATGGGGGTGTAGGCTTCAACATATGCACCTAAGAAGGACAAACATTTAGTCCATAACAAATACCTAGCTACCTTCTTTACACCTGGTTTCATTTTTCCCCTTTTGCAAATGCTATGCTGTTTCTCTCTCACACTTAAATTTTTGCCTGTAAAATTTCAAATAGACTTTTTAAATGCTAAAAAAAAACAAAAACTATTTTATCAAATTAAGAATTGTAACGTGTCCAAAATAAAATACAGGCTTGTCTACCCAGGAAAGTTCTAGAAAAATCTGTTTTTCTTGACCATCAACTCATTCTATTTCAAAGTCTGGTAACTGGGGGCAAAACACTGATTTATTAATCTCTTTTCAAAACTCTAATTTATGCTCAAAATGTCTTCTTCTCATCCATTCAGAAGCAAGAAATGCAAAGGATTAATAAGTATGAAAAAATCTTCAGCATTCACCTAATCAAAGAAATTCAAATTGAAATACCAAGGTAATATTTTTCACCTATCAAATTTGCAAATGCTTTTTAAATGCCAATACCGATGTTGGCAAAGACGAGATACAATTTACATAATAGTGCTCACAGTAGCACAAACTAAAAAAATATTTTGGCAAAATGGACTAAGACCCTCAAAAAGAGTCAGACCCTTTGACCTGATCAATTTTCTGCTAGAAACCTGCTGTAGAAAATATGTGATTAAAGCCCTGGCTGGTGTGTCTTAGTGGATTGAGTGCCAGCCTGTGAACCAAAGGGTCGCCAGTTCAATTCCCAGTCAGGGCACATGCCCAGTTTGCAGGTCACATCCCCAGTTGGAGGCGCATGAGAGGCAACCACACATTGATGTTTCTATCACTCTCTCCCTCTCCCTTACCCTTTCTCTAAAAATAATAAATAAAAAATCTTTTTAAAAAAGAAGATATGTGATTAAAAAATTTATGTACAAAGAAATTCAAGGCAGTGGCATGATAACAACAAACTGTCAACACCCTATAATTGATAGTTAGGTCATGGTTTTCAAATGGTGATCTGAGTTCTATATGTCTAAGTCAAACAGTTCTACTTTTATCTATTTTACATATTGAGTTCCACTTAAGATTCGCTTTTTTGGGTGGGGAGGTGGGTAATTGTCAGTATACCCCAATCCATGAAGAATCTATCTGTCAGGGATATGCAACCAGATCCCCAAAACTAAGCACAATGCTTGGCTTATAGCAGGTATTCAACAAATAGATGGTGCTGATGCTGGATTTAAGTATCTTTTTCCTGATGAAAAACAAGTTTTCAAAGTAGTATTGTAATTAGGTAATTGAATAAATGCCGGAGGTTGGTAAATTATGGCCTATGGGCCAAACCTGCCCTACCACCAGTTTTTACAAAGAAAGTTTTATTGAGACGCAGTCACCCACATCCATTCAGGTACATGTTGTCTGTGGCTGCCTTCGTGCTCAATGGCAGAGTAACTACTCAACAGAGACTGTGTCACCTGCAAAGCTGAAGATACTTGCTCTCTGACTCTTTACAGAAAAGGTTTGCTGACCCCTACTCTATACAATAAACTGTGCACAGCTATCAAAAATAAAACAAATAACATCAATAACACATCAACATGTTCACAATGTGATGACGTTAAGTGTTCAAAAAAAGGTTAAAAACAAAAGTATAACGCCAAGGGCTGGTGAGGATATAGGGTAAGGGGAGGTGTCCTGTACCACCGATGAGAGTGTAAATGGTCAGCACTGTCTCCTAAAGTTGTGGGTATCTGTGATGTGTAAAGAGAAACTTCACTCCCAGCAACAGAAGTGAGGGTACATGTGCACTAAAAGACACATAAAAGAATGCTCACAACAGCATGATTTGAAATATTCCCAAACTGGAAACAACCCAAACAGCCATCAAAAGTAGAGTGGATAAATAAATTGTGGTAGATTCATAGAATGGCGAAAATCTTCAGTGCAAATGTATAAATTAC
The DNA here is from genome assembly GCA_004026545.1 of Mormoops blainvillei. Taxonomy (NCBI): domain Eukaryota; kingdom Metazoa; phylum Chordata; class Mammalia; order Chiroptera; family Mormoopidae; genus Mormoops; species Mormoops blainvillei. The sequence continues at coordinate 7,388 of PVJD01012739.1, read as the reverse complement.
TTCTACACACATCAACAGGGGTAATTCTCACCAACATGATGCCAAGAAAGAGCAACCAGACACAAAAGAGTATGTTCCATATGTTTCTAATTATAAAGAGAAGCCTAATAATAGGCTAAATTAATTTATGATAGAAAATAAGATAGCATTTAACTTTGGAGAAAAGGGAGAGGGTACAAATTTGTAGAAGACTTAAGGAAGAGGCTTCAGAGGATCTAGTAACATTTCATTATTTGGCATGGGTGATGGTTACACGTCATTTTCATTTAATGACAATTCACTGGCTTCTTCATTTTTTGGTATACGAGATCTGTCTAGAAAAAGTCAAGCCATTGTTAATATAATAAGAACATAACACGACATCGATGTAACCTGGCAGTCTAGGAAAGTGGACTGGAATGCACATGCGTGAACAATGACAACTTCATTGTACTAGTCAGTGGGAGTGTTAGACGTTGTTGAGTGAGCATGTGTACTGTATGGCTGTCACATTCAAAATGACTGAGAGAGTAAGGCAATGAACCTGCATCAAGTTTTGCATTAAGCTTGAACATTCCTCCATAGAAACTATTTCAATGATTCAGAAGGCCATGGCTAGGGGCAACTGGTGATTGGCAGCTTCATCACAATGCACCAGCCCACACATCACAACTCATGCAGACATTTTTGGTGAAACGTCAAATCACCCAGATCACTTACCCCCCCTACAGCCCAGATTTGGCGCCCTGTGACTTCTGGCTTTACCCAAAATTAAAATCACCTTTGAAGGGAAGAGATTTCAGACCATCACTGAGACTAAGGAAAATACGATGGGGCAGCTGATGGTGACTGGGAGAACTGTGTGAGGTCCCAAGCTGCCTACTTTGAAGGGGACTGAGGTGTCATTGTCCTATGTAAAATGTTTCTTGTATCTTGTCTCTTCTGCAGTAAAGGTCTCTATTTTTCATAGTATTTGGGGATGGATACTTTCTGGACAGATCTCATTGTATATACAAATTTTTTATTTTTTAAAAATATCATACTTTTTTCCTTTTTATTGAATTTATTGGGGTGACACTGGTTAAAAAAATTAGGCAGGTTTCAGGTGCACAATTTATTTGTACCCACATCCATACACTGTATTGTGTGTTCACCACACCAAGTCTCCTTCCATCACTATTTATCCCCCCATATACTCCTGCACCTCCCCCCATACTTTTGATAAAAAAGATAATGTTTACTATGGTTCTAATTTGGTTAAAGTAAGTGTGAGATTGTACATGTGAGTGCATCAAAAAAGCAACTGGTTGAACTACATCAAAATCTCAAGAAATTAGATTATGATGGCTTTCCATTTTCTTTCCCTATACAGTGTTCAAAGTTCTCTACAATATTCAAAATGTGAGAAACCCCTAAGAATGACAGCTGCAAGGCAGAGATCCAAAACTCCCAACCCTAATGTTGAAAGAAATAAACAAAAAGAAGTAAAATTAGCAAAGAATACATAGTGAACATTGAAAATATAGCTGATACTCCCAACTTGGAGGGTAAAGAAGTGAGGGCAACCGGGGGAGCAAAGGAACACCCATCATAAGGCCCGCCCCCCACACCGGTGGACAATGGCCTGAGTACAAAGCAATAGGAGTATTTACACCACAGAAACTGGCAAATGCTACAAATCAGGGCTTGTGTTATTTTGTTGGTCATCTAGGCTTAAGAGAGTGATGAAGAAATATGTTAATACTGCAGATTAAAGTTAAATGTGTGTTGTGTCTATAGTCATAATTGCACCAAAAAGCTAAGGAAATATTCTCCCGCTGTTCAAAAGCTATTATCCTGTCAGCAAAAGAGTCACTCACATCATGGACAAGCACCCTACATAATACCTTTGGTTGCTGCATTTTCATTTTACAAATTAACATAAAGGGAAATATCAACCTACATTTATGAACTACATTTGCTAGTCAGTTGCAACCGTAGGTTGGCTATGGATACACGAATTCGACACAGTTCACTAAATCATCCCATGGAAGTCAATCAGAGCAAAATAGAACCAGAGACATGGAAACAGCGAATAGGCTGCCACCTGCCAGAGGAAAGGCGGTAGGGAGAAACAGTGGAAAGGAGGGGAAGGGAGTAGTCAAAGAACACGTATGAATGACCCATGGACAGAGACGATGGGGTGGGAATGGACTGTGGGGGCAGGGGATGGGGCCAGGCAAAGCAGGGCAAAGTGGGAAAAATTGGGACAGCTGTAACAGAATAAGAATTTAAAAAATAATTTAAAAAAATAAAATCAAACAGCTACACGGAATTTACAATGAAGAGGATTGCATATTTTATCATTATTTATAAATTGTGTGCTACACACCTTTCATATCAGTAATATTGACAATTAACTTATATGCATGCATATGCATACATTTCCAGGGAGCCTGTTGTTAAACATTTCCTCAGTAGAAGGTTACTAACATAAACATGATTTGCAAATATAGCCACAGCTGAAGAAGTCAAAAAGCTAATGGGAGAGGAGCACTAAAGCAAAAATGTAAAGGTAAGGTGAAAAAACACCTTTTTCTAACTAGGACTAAGGGGGAGTAAACAACTAACGTTTTTTGGTTGGGGTTTTGTTTTTTTTTTCCTTTGGGGTTTTTTGCCATATGTGCAGGGAAACTGTATGAGGTTAATTCTTCATCTTTCAGGTTTTGCCACACGTAGAGAAAGAAAGAAATTTGAGAGCAAGAAGGTTAAAAGGCCTTCTCTATAATTAGCTTAACAGGTAAATTAAGGTGCATTAGATTCCCAGGGGCTAAGATGGAAAGAAGTGAGGTCTGCCAGCATCTACCTAGCTCTGCACCCTCTGCTATTCATCCAATAAATTACACTCTTTCTCCTCTAATTAGATAGAGACTTAATGTGGTAAATCTGATTTCCCTTGTATTTAAACACTGCTTTATAATTTTCAAATACAATTATATTGATTATCTCATTTGATTCTCATAACAATTTTATGAGACAGGAATGGCTAACTTCTAAAGGAAAAAAAAAACCAAAACTCCTTGGGAAAACTTAGCTTTTTGTGTGCTTAATTTAACCGTGGTTTTAAAACCAGGCCCAAGAAAAATGCTTCTTTCAAATCACATATATTTCTTTTGTGTTCACTCATATCAGGTTCCTTAAAGAGTTCAGCACAGTTTTGTTTCTTAAACACTTACCCTTTATTATCCTTCCTAGGAAAAAAGACGAAGCCACCTGATTACAATTAAATAAAAGGCAACCATTAATTTTTGAAACCCCAGCCTCTGCCTTTATCACGAAACCTTCCGAAAAGTAGACAATCTCCTTTTTAGTACTTCATTTTCTTCCTTAGTACAGAAACTTGTACACAATATGTACTCAAGTAAATTTGGTAAAAATGGTCTTCCCAGCCCGCCTTTCTTGGCTTGGGTGACAGGCACCATACTGGAGGGAGACACATCTTGAGGTGTACACCGCTATGCAGGTCCCAAGCAGTCTCAGGAAGAAAGCCAATTCAAAATCAGAGAGAAGATAAGTGTCTATAGTTCCTTTCCAGAGGGCAGGGCGGCAGAGAGAGAACAGAAGGAAGGCGGAGGGAGAGAAAGAAAGAAAAGGCCATGCATTGAGCGCTTACTGCTGCTCCGGGAACTTTCACAGACTTCATTTCCTGCACCTTCAACCAACCTGACCGGGTGGTCATAAGCCCCATTTTACAGATGAAGAAACTGAGATTCAGAGAGGTCAGCTTCTTGATAAATAACAAGTTAGTTAAAGATGTGTCTGTGATTTCAGAGATCATTCTTTGCCTCTAGACCAGTGGTTCTCAAAGTGTGGGTCCCAACCGCCAGCAGCGGCACCACCTGGGAACTTGCTAGAAATGCAGATTCTCAGGACCCACCTCGGACCTTCTGAATCAGAAACTATAGGGGTGAGGCCCAACAATCTGTATTTTAACAAGCCCTCCAGGTTACTCTGACACACACTAAAATCTGAGAACACCTGCTCTAGGGCAGAAGTCAACATTTTCTGTAGGGCCAGGTAGAAAACATGTTACACCATGCAGGCCAGATGGCCTGTGTCACAACTACTCACCCCTGCTATATTAGTGCAAAAGCAGCCACAGGCAGCACAGAGACAAATGAGCATGTTCGTGTTCCAATAAAACTTTAATTATGGACAATGAAATCTGAACTTTATTATAATTTCCATGTGTCATAAAATATTTTCCTTTTGACTTCTTTTCAACCATTTCAAAATATAAAAACCATTCTTATCCCAAGGGTTGTACAAAAACAGACAATGGGCTGGATTTGGCCCATGGGCTACAGAGCTAGGTTATATTACCTACTGAGAGCTCTCTAGCTAAGACAGTAACACAAAGATAGGCAACTCTCCTACAAGGTAAAATGTTGCAAAGGCAAATTATAAAACTCTCTGTGGTCCAACAAAAGCAGATAGCTCATCTGATTGTGGCAATTCAGGAAGGCTTCCTTGAAGAGGTGACAATCTATGTGGGCCTTGCATAATAAGTAGAAGTTCAACAGGGGAGACAGTAAGGATAGACTATGAAGAGGGAATGGCTTGCATAAAGGGGTGAGGACTGGCATATGCAAGGCACACACTCCAAGATGCCCACTTCTATCCCAAATACTCCAATATCTTGAACTAAAGATGCTTTGGGGAATTATAATATGTAAAAAGTGTTTCAATGCCTCAGTGAGTACCAACAGAACTAAAGCATTGAGAAAGGGACAAATTGCGACAACTAAAATAACAGCTTTCCATGGGAAAACTATTCTCAGTGATATATTCTTCTCTCCCTACAGGCCACAAGCTGGGCGGGGGGAGAGTGTCTTCTTTCATACAACAAATTATTTCCCGGTGCAAATTTGTGTGTATGAAATATGCTCCCAAGTATCATAGAGTGTGGGAAATAATTCTCCTGAGATAGTTTCTAGTTATAAGGATTAGGTCCCTTGAAATTTGTTTTGTTTTCCTAATTCTTTACATACCATCCAATTTCAGAGAGTGATTTTTTTTTTCAGGCTACACATTTTCATTAGATTTGCTTCAATACCAGCTATTAAAAGGAAACACTATCCAGTCTGGTAATATTTCCTAGAGTAAGAGAGAAGGCAAATTGTCAGCTCGGAAAAGGAACAATATATTCGTCTCCTGATAGATATCCAACTTCCGATAGCAGAGTGGTTAAGAGGCCAGGTTATAAAGTCAAATTCTCCAGGCCTAAAACCCAGTCTCCCACTTAACAAACTATTTGACCTTGACAAATCACTCATCTTTCTGAGCTCCCACTTCCCTAACAATAAAATGGGAAAAGTAGTATATGTGTTTGCACAGAACAGAAAACAGGGCTCAGTTACTTTTAACCATCATTATTATTTCCCAGTAACCCCTTTCCTCCAATACTAAACAAATCTGCCATTTCTTTGAGGTAAAATAACATTCTTTTTTTTTAGATTTTTTAAAATTAAATTTATTGGGGTGATATTTGTTGATAAAATTATACAGGTTTCAAGTGTACAATTCTGTAATACATCATCTATATATTGCATAGTGTGTTTACAACCCAAAGTCAAACCTCCTTCTGTCACCATATATTTGACCCCCTTAACCCTTTACTACTTCTCCCCCATCCCCTTTCTCTGGTAACCACCAAAGACATAAAGAAATGGAAAGATTTCTGTGCTCATGGATTGGAAGAATCAACATAGTTAAAATATACAAATTTAATGCAATCCTCACCAAAATCCCAATGGCATTTTTTAAAGAAATAGAACAAAAAAAAATCAAATTTGTATGGAAAAACAAAGACCCTGAATAACCAAAGCAATCCTGAGGGAAAAAAAAAAGAACAAAGCCAGAGATATCATGCTCCCTGAAATCAAATTATACTACAAGACAACAATAATCAAAGCCTCATGGTATTTGCAGAAAAACAGACACATGGCCCAATGGGACAGAACAGACAGCCCAGAAATAAACCCACATATATACAGGCAGATAATTTTTGACAAAGGAGCCAAAAGCATACCAAAAAAAAGGTCTCTTCAATAATGGTGCTGGGAAGATTTGAAAGCCCATGCAAAAGAATGAAACTAGACTGCCACTTATCACCATACACAAAATTTAATGCAAAATGGATCGAATACCTAATAAGACCTGAAACAGTGAATGACACATTAAAAGAAAACATAGATAATAAAATGATATTCTCTTCATGCAACCTAATGATATGGCGGCAAGTTCAAGACAGGAACCCAGGGAGCTCAGAAACTGCTCACTAAACAGTGCGAGGCAAAAGGCAGAAAAACAGTGTGACGCTGACCACCCAGCCTCTCTGGCTAGGGGAGGGCAAGGCGGAAGTCCTACTGTTGGGGAAGTCTGGAGCTTGGACCCTTATGATGGATGAAACTTACCAAGTGCTGGAATGAGACCCCTTTGGGCCATGAAGTGGACAGGGCATTATGTATTATCTGAGAGTGGCTGGAAAAGCCGTAGAACCATGTGAGCTTCCGCCAGGGCAAGAGAAGAAAGAATCTGTCCTATCGCATGGGTGGGAGTGGAAGAGGGAGAATGAGATCAAATTGATGCTGATCACACTCCAGAAAACCTATTAAAACTGTATGTTCATAGACTGTCTATCCGTCTGTCTGCCATGGGTGTTGGAGCAATAGAAACAACTCAAACGTTGGAGACATAAAGACCTGAAGCTTTGCCACCTATTAATAACCTCTTTGAGGTGCATTTTTCTCAACTAAATACTGGGGACCAAGATGAGTGGGGACTAAATGAGACAAGGGAAGTACAGTTCTTCGCACAGTGCCTGCCATCCTACGGAACAAATAAACCCTTGTATGTTCTTGCTCTCATTCTGTAGTCACTTACAAAGTCACTTATTAATATTCACTAACAGCCAGACCAATGTGCAGTCTGTGCTATTATCTGTCAGATTACAATCCGTAACTTCCTTAGAAGAGACCTTCCCACACCTGTTATCTCACATGGCCCATGTGCATTCGTGGACAAGAGAGAAGGAACACACAGCCAGAGAGCCTCCGCATCCTTGAGAGAGTCAGGAGCCACTGAGAATCGTGTCGCAGCCTGCCACACCCCTTGCCCCCAGCTGTGCCAGGGTAAGAATGCTGTTTCCAAAGCAACGGTGACATTGTGCTTTATTAATGCTGCAGGCAGAGAGCCCCACGTGCACCCTCACATGCAAACACACAGAGTCACATGCCAGCATGGGCACCTGTAAGCAGGCACACCTAAAGACACATACAGGCAAACCCAGACACAGATCGCCTGTACTGTGGGAACACGGGACTCTTCTAAAAAGCAACAAATGGCATCTCATTTCCCATCTGGCCAGA
>PVJD01012738.1:0-37987 GCA_004026545.1 Mormoops blainvillei | reverse complement strand
CGATCCGTTGTCTCTCACACGCATGTGCCCTGGCTGGGAATCGAATTGGCAACCTTTCAGTTCGCAGGCTGGCGCTCAATCTACTGAGCCACACCAGCCAGGACCTTCTCATCACTTTCCCCTGGCCTTTCATTTCTTTTAATGGTCAGGGTCCTGAGCCCAAGATAGGGCAGGTTTGGGTGGCAGGGAGCTCACAGAGTGTGAGGGTATTATAGAGAGAGCTGGGACACTCGCAGGTACTTGCAGGTGGAACAGTGTGGAGAGGTGCGGTTGGGCGAGGGCCTCCACCGGAGGCTGTTGGGAGCCTCTCAGTAGGACCAAACCCAGAGTTTTGTGGGGAGGGCGGAGATGCAGTCAGGCAGCAAATACAAATACAGTTTTAACACAGCTTTTGACTTCTTTGACTGTCTCTGGATCATCTGGGTTTATTTTATGGTTCTGAAAGAGTTGTGCTCCTCAAATAGCAAAATAGATCATGCACTTCTGCTCCAGTTTGCAGTTTTGTCTCTCTTCCAAGCGAAGGGTAAAGATAATGGCTAGTCTCTGGTGTCTGAAGGGCTGGCTACTTTTTTGTGCACTGGGGCGGGAACTCATAAAAAGTACGTGGGCCCATTTGAGACATTCACTACATTGAAAGTTGAAACTCTTATCTCTGGGACAACTTTCATTTTCAGCTGATTTGTCACTATGTTGAAGTAAAACAATAGGAACACTTTTTCTTCCCCTCCTTTTTCTGTTCCCTTCCCTGCCCTGCATATCTATTCATTAGGAAGTTACCTCAGTACTCTGTGATTGATTAAAAGCGACTGACGGAAAATGTATAAAAATATAGAAATAAAATGGTGGATAAGGAAGAAAACCTCAGGGAAAAGTCCCAGATCCATGGATAACTATATAATAGGGAGATATGACATGTTTATAGGTGGATATATAATTCTCTAGAGCCTGTTCATCTTTCTAATCTTACGTTTCCAAACTTTCCTTTAAAAAAAAATAGAACATTGCCCTAACAGGCAGAAGTCATGATTTATCTGTGACAGCATTTTAATCAGGAAGCACACAGAGAGCCAGGAGTGGGCCTCGAACCAGCAAAGCGTGGTCCCCGGGAGAGGACTGAGGCCCTGCATAGTTAACGCTGTCCTAGCAGGGTATCTGGAGGAACACATTGACATCTGATTCCCATGTTCTCTGCTGTTGTTGCACCCCGCTGGGGATCCATTAGCCTGCTGCTCAACATCTTTAGAGAGAGAAAAAAAGAAAAAGAAAAAAAAAAAGAATAAAAAAAGACACCATCAAACTTCGAAGTCATTGCTGTGCCAGCCTTAGGGATAAACAGAACCTGATGTCGGAGTGTCACACTGAGCTTCTCTGTGTGCAGTGGCAAGCTAAGTTTTTGCCCTGTATTTTCATTCTCCACTTAACCAAGCCTCAGTGTACCTAGAATTTCAATGATACGCAGAGGCATTATAGATCTTCTGTTTGTTAAGGAGTGAGGGTTTTAATTTTTCTATGAACATCAGATTTCCAGCTCCTCCCAAGCTGCTTCGTGATGTTGGAGTGGATTTTTTCCCACAGATAATGCAAAAGGGCTGGACCTGGACAGGATATCCAGAGCAATTCATTCATTCATTCATTCATTCATTCATTCATTCGTTTTCTCTCTCTCTCTCTCTCTTCCCCTCTCTCTTTCTCTCTCTCCTTTAAAAGAAGGAACAATTTGGCGACAATATGGCATCTTTATACAAATGTCAAGGGGCTCCTGCAACAGGCAGTGCTTCTGATGTTATAATTATAGTAACTTTTGACTTGTTTTCTGCTTTCAGTTTTAATGGTCATTTTGGAAAATAAATTCTACTTGATACAATTGTAAATATGCTCTCTGGAAAGAAGGGAATCTTTAGTATAGTTGCAATTGTAGAGACTGGGAATTAGAATTGATAAACTGAAAAAGAGGATGGCAGGTGCTACTCTAAGACCATTCTTCTGGATACCCATAAAAGCACCTTAAAAAAAACTCAGTGTGCCCCCAAATGGTTCATGTTTTGTGTCCAATACTTTTTTCCAGAATGAGATCATTTTCTTTCTATTTTTTAAAAATATATTTATTGATTATACTATTACAGTTGTCCCAATTTTCCCCCTTTGCCCCCTCTGCCCAGCACCCCCATTCCCTCCAGCATCCCCCCTTTAGTTCATGTCTATGGACCCTACACATAAGTTCTTTGGCTTCCCCATTTCCTATAGCATTCTTAACCTCCCCCTGTCTATTTTGTACCTACCAATTGTGCTTCTTAATCCCTGCACCTTTTCCCCCATTCTCTCCCTTACCCCTCCCTGCTGGTACCCTCCAAATGATCTTCCTGTCTATGATTCTGTTCCTGTTCTGGTTGTTTGCTTAGTTTTGTTGTTTTGTTGTTGTTGTTGTTGTTTAGATTTCATTGTTGATAGTTGTGAATTTGTTGCCATTTTAGTGCTCATAGTTTTGATCTTCTTCCTTTTCTTAAATAAATCCCTTTAACATTTCATGTAATAATGGCTTGGTGATGATGAACTCCTTTAGCTTTACCCTGTCTGAGAAGCACTTTATCTGCCCTTTGATTTGGAATGATAGCTTTGCTGGATAGGGTAATCTAGGTTGTAGGTCCTTGCTCTTCGTGACTTTGAATATTTCTTGCCAATCCCTTCTTGCCTGCAAAGTTTCTTTTGAGAAATCAGCTGACAATCTTTTGGGAACTCCTTTGTAGGTAACTCTCTCCTTTTCTCTTGTCGCTTTTAAGATTCTCTCATTATCTTGAACCTTTGATGTTTTAACTATGATGTGTCTTGGTGTGGTCCTCTTTGGGTCCAACTTGTTTGGGACTCTCTGTGCTTCCTGGACTTGTATGTCCACTTCCTTCACTAAATTAGGGAAGTTTTCTTTCATTACTTTTTCAAGTAAGTTTTCAATTTCTTGCTCTTTCTTTTCTCCTTCCCTATGATTCAGATGTTGGTACATTTGGAAATGTCCCAGAGGCTCCTTATACCATCCTTATTTTCTTGAATTCTTTTTTTCTTCTTGCTGTTCTGTTTGAATGTTTATTTCTTCCTTAGGTTCCAAATCATTGATTTGAATCCCAGCTTCTTCCCCTCCACTGTTGGTTCCCTGTAGATTTTTCTTTACTTCACTTAGTGTAACCTTCATTTCTTCCTGGGTCTTTTTTGTGTTATTGCTGTACTCAGTGAGCTCTTTGAACATCCTGATCACCAGTGTTTTGAACTCTGCATCTGATAGGTTGGTTATCTGAATTTCATTTAGTTCTTTTTCTGGGGTTTTGCTCTGTTCTTTCATTTGGGCCATATTTCTTTGTCTCCTCAATTTGACAGCATCCCTGTCTTTGTTTCTCTGTATTAGATAGAGCTGCTTTGACACCCTGTCTTAGTAGCATGGCCTATTGTACAAAAGATACCTATAAATTATGTGGAGCAGAGCCTTAGATAATTGCCAGGACAAAGCAACCCACTTTACCACCTTGTGGCTCTGTGCAGGGAGAGAGAGCTTTGAGAGGGGACAATGCCACTACCTGGCTTCTGGAGGTTTGCCCGGCACACGCCCCATTTCCAGTCACTTCACGTACTTCGCATATGCTACTAGTGCCCTTCCAACTGTTGCCCTGGTACTGAATCCCAGAGCAGGTGAGCCTGTGTACATTCTAAGTCTATGTGGGCCCTTTAAGCAGAGTTTCCTGAAAATCTGGCAGTTTCTTCCACCACCCCAACACCCATTGGTTTTTACAGCCAGAATTATGGAGATTTACTTTCCCGGCGCTGGATCCCTAGGCTGTGCGGTCTGGCCTGGGTCTGGGATTGCCTGCTTCCAAGGTGTCCCTTCTGATTTTTATCCACCACACATGAATGTGGGACCACCTGTTTTGCTGCCACTACCTCTCCACACCACACTGCATCTCCTTGCCTCTCTCCCATCTCTGTGTCTACACTCCTCCTACCCATCTAGATAAATGTGGCTTCTATAAATCCTTGTTTGTCGGACTTCCATACGGCTCAATTTTCAGATGGTTCTGGGTATTATTTGTTTTGAGGTCTAGTTCTAATTCTTCCTGCGGTAGTGCATGGAGGCAAAGTGTGTTTGCCTCCATCTTGACCAGAAGTCCCAGTATTTTTTTTTAAAAAGAATAAGTAATGAGCCACTGGGTGACTAGTTAGAATATAACATCATCTCCTCTTAAAAGCCTATAAGGAATAGGATGCGGGTAGGGAGAACAATATTGTCAGATTCTTTAAAAAGATGGAGACTATCCACATCCGTTTCCTACAAATGTTTTCTCTACAACATTTAGTATTCTTATGGATGAGAGGAGGAATAATTGGGGCTGATTTCTTACTTGTCCTTACAAAGGGGGCACCTGTATAGAATGATAACATGTATAACTCAAAAGCCTCAAGAAGGAAGGCTCAAAGGGAGGGAGGGCAGGAAAGAGAGGAAGGAGTGAGCAAAGGAGGGAAGGAAGGAAGGAAGGAAGGAAGGAAGGAAGGAAGGAAGGAAGGAAGGAAGGAAGGAGTGAAATAACTTTCTAGGTTCTCTATAATTTATCTGTCTGGCTCCACCTTTTCTTGGTGATGGGGATAGCATTCAGGGACTGGTATGTAAACTTGGCAATTAAAGTATCTCAATCTCTTCTGTTTAAAATGGGCCTTTGGGAGTACTAAAATGTGAGTCATTCCTGATCAGAGCCGTTTCCTCTCCCTGGCTGACATCTAGGTGCCAGGGGAGCTCACCTATCCTGTAGCCACTCTGTGACCATAAAGAGGAAGGACCCAAGCACACGTGCTGCCTGTCGAGTCTCACTGGCTTCACTGAGGGATGGCTGATCAGTGTCACTGTGACTCTGGGTATGATGCCATGCTGGTCTCTGCGCGACTGGGTGTGGGTGTGATGAGCACTCAGTACAGGCTTTGACCAAAAACTCTGGCTGGCTGCTGAACTCCATGGTCCTTGTAGTGGCCTCTCAGGGAAAGCTCCGCCAGCTTCCTGGGCACTTCCGGTCAAGTGCTTCTCTTAACATTTGCTCAGCGCCTGTGGGATCCCCATGAGTCAGCTATTTTTCTCTTCACCCTGCTGTGCACACAACTTCCTCAGTCCTTTTTAATACGCTGCCTGGGTTATGCTAACTTATTCTAGGAAAGTTCTGTCATTTTCCTGCATTAGGCTCAGAGATTCAAGGCACAAGCTCTCCTCCCACCCCCAAGCTTTGACCCCAAGGAACGTGAAGCCTTGATACTGTCTTGATCTCATTCTTTCTCTCTCTTTACCCCCTCTCCTTCTGTCTCTCACTCCCCTCTCTTTCTCTTCTCTCTCCCTTTTCCTCCCTTGCCTTTCTGCATCCCTAACTGCCACAGTAGAAAGTTTTAAATTTTCTTTTTCCTTATTGAATGGGAACTACCCTTACATGGTTTCCTCTGCGTTCTCCATCCAGAGCTTTGTTATAAAACCTGATGATTCGACTTATCCAGACTTGGTTCTTAATAAACAAAAAAGCATTCTGAAATTTAGAAAGCATGTTTCTTTTTTTTTTCTTTTCATTTTTGGAGCTGTTTATTTAAGTTCTTTCTTTTTTAATTTTATTTTATTCTTGTTTATTCTATTACAGTCGTCACAATTGTTTCCCCTTTGCCCTCCTTCATCCTGCCCCATCCCCCGCTCCCACAGTCCATCTCCACCCCATTGTCCATGTCCATGGGTCTTTCTTTGTTCTTTGACTACTCCCTTCCCCCCACCTCTTTTCCTATGGCAGCTGTCAGTCTGTTCCCTGTTTCCAAGTCTCTGGTTCGGTTTTGCTCATTAGTTTATTTTGTTCATCAGATTCTGCTTATAAGTGATATCATATGGTATTTGTCTCTTACTGACTGACTAGAAAGCCCCTTTCTCACCACACAAAGCTGCAATAGAGGGTTATTCTCTCTCAAAGCTGAATGATAGGCGAGGCTGTGCAATTGGAACCTACAAACACCTACAACATTAGGCCACGCTACCAAGACAGGAGGCCATAGCAGCTCCACCTAATACATAGAAACAAACACAGGGAGGCTGCCAAAACGAGGAGACAAAGAAACAGGGACCAAATGGAAGAACAGATCGAAACTTTAGAAAAAGAACTAAACAAAATGGAGATAAACAATCTCTCTGATGCAGATTTCAAAACAATGGTTATAAGGATGCTCAAGGAACTTAGTAAGGACCTCAATAGCATAAAAAAGATCCAGTCAGAAATGGAGGACACACTAATTGAAATAAAGAACAATTAATAGGGAAACAACATTAGAGTGGATGAAGCCAAGAATCAAATCAATGATTTGGAACATAAGGAAGCAAAAAACAACCAATCAGACCAACAAGAAGAAAAAAAAAATCCAAAAAAACAAGGAGAGTATAAAAAACCTCTGGGACAATGTCAAGCATTCCAACATTTGCATCATACAGGTACCAGAAGAAGGAGAGAAAGAGCAAGAAATTGGAAACCTGTTGAAAAAATAATGTAAGAAAACTTCCCTAATTTGGGGAAGGAAATAGACATGCAAGTCCAGGAAGCACAAAGAGCCTCAAACAAGATGGATGCAAAGAGGACTACACAAAGCCACGTTGTAATTAAAATGCCACAGGTTAAAGATAAAGAAAGAATCTTAAAAGCAGCAAGAGAAAAGGAGAGAATTACCTACAAAGGAGTTCCCATAAGACTGTCAACTGATTTCTCAAAATAAAGTTTTCAGGCTAGAAGGGAAAGGCGAGGAATTTTCAAAGTCATGAAAAGCAGGGACCTACAACCTAGATTACAACCTAGAATCATTTAGGATTAAAGGGCAAATAAAGAGCTTCCCAGACAAGCAAAAACTAAAAGAGTTCATCATCACCAAACCACTATTATATGAAATGTTAAAGGAACTGATCTAAAAAAAGGAAGAAGATCACAACTATGAACAATAAAATGGCAAAAATACATACCTATCAACAATTGAATCTAAAAAACAAACTAAACAAACAAGAAGAACAGAGGAAGAATTATGGGTATGGAGAGTGTTTTGATGGTTGCCAGATGGAAGGAAGGTGTGGGGGAATGGGTGAAGAGGTGAGGGCATTAAGAAGTACAAATAGGTAGTTATGGAATAGCCATTGGGATGTAAAGTACAGTGTATGAAACGGAGTAGTCAGAGAACTTTATACACATGACCCATGGACATGAACAAAGGTGTGGGGGTTGCCTGAGGGAGTGGCAGTTGTTGGGTAAAGGGGCAAAGGGGGAAAAATTGGGACAATCATAATAGCATAATCAATAAGTATAGTATTTTTTTTTTAAAGCTGAATGAGGAGAGCTCACTGCTTCTAGCCAGAAACCACCATTTGCCAAAAGGAGGGAAGTCAACCATGTTAATGGCTGGGGAGCCACAGGCATCACAACACAAGCCAAATGAAAACACATTAGTTTAATATTCTCAAAATATTGTCCCTGTTACACATACTATACCCAAATCGGAGTGCCGATGGTAAAACCTGTTTATTTCAAAAGTTTCAGTGTATCATTAGTCAAATATGAATGGAAGAGAGCTTCAAACATTCAAAATTATCTGCTTTTATGTCATTTATACGCCTCTCAAATATCATCTGTCTCCCAAACTTTTGCCAAAATGACTTCCTTTAAAAAAAAAAAGGATCATGGCATCCCCTTGCTTAAATACCTTTGATTACTACCACCATCTATAAAGTAACCTTCAGATTCCTTGGTTTAGCATTCCAGGGCCACCTTGTGGGAGGCCCTGTCTCTTGGCCTCATCTCCTGTCACCCTGTGCCCTTCCTCACCTTGTACCCTTTGCGCCAACGCGCAGGACTCACTCACTCTATTGTCCATCTTCCTTTGCCTTCGCTTACTCCTCCGTGCCTCTCCTTTTCACCTGGAAGACCGGCAGCCCAAACCATCATCTCTTCTGTTAAACCTTTAATCCCCACAACACTTCTACGACACTCTATCCATCTCTTTATAATCACACATAGCACTCTGTACGGTGATTATCTTTCTGTCTGTCTGAATCTTGTCCACACTAGACTAGCTCTTGGGCCCGTGGTATTCCTGGTGTCTAGCACAGTGCCTTGCATATTCAAACTGCTCAGTAAATGTTGGACAAATGAACAAAGAAACAGAAGAGTGAATGATGGGATGCAGTACTGCAGAATTAATTATAAGCAGAGGAATGAATGTACAAAGCTGGGTAATAATGTCATTTTAAGTTATCATCTATGAATATATAAAACCTTTCATCAGAGTATGTACGCGCTATTATATTCCTGCCCATAATCTGAAGTATATGGCCTATGATATCTTTTTAGAAAGTGGTTTAGTTCTTATCATGCTTGAATTGGCCCTTAATTCTAATGTAAAAGACCAGTTTATACCCATGAATTTTTCAGGGCTTTGACTTTTTCAACTAGGAAATACATGAAATTTCCTTTTATTCAGCATTGCCAAAAAATGTAGTCTCCTCATTATTCTAATATTCAAGGTAGTAGAGAGAACTAGCACATGTACATAGATTTCAAGAAATTATATTGTATACTGTATACATGAATTTCAAGAAATTATAATATAATAAGCACACTAAGTTTATCATGATTCAAATTACTCTTTCTTTGACTTAGAAGACTTTCCAAATCCTATAGTACCTAACAGTTATCAATACAAACATCAAGAATTATGTGCTATGTAGGATTAAGTGTGCTGAAGAGCAGAGGGGCCATTACAGAAGGGCATTGACATCCATGTCACTTCCTGCATCGTGCATGACATGTAACCAGTGAAGTAATCTCACAAGATGCCTTGGCTACATCTCCAAGTTCTTCCTGAATACCTGACATGCCAGGATGTTTAGTTTTGTAATGTTCCACCTCCACCCCTGAAAAAATAAGTTTTACTTGATAAAGCAACCAGCCCTATGTACATTTTTATAAATAAAATGGACTTTCATTGATTTTATTTCATGCAACTAAAACACACACACACACACAGAAAAACCTCTTCTTTATACAGTGGCATTTAACCCATTCCTATTCATATGCATTTCATGAGCTCAAAATTGCCGTCGTGAATTCATATTAAAGTGCTGGAATCTGGTGAAAAAAATGATAATATCCTCCCTAACAAGGTTTTTGAAGGTAGAATTAAGATTAATTTCTCCTTATCTAGCTGACCAATGTCAGTAACTCTTTTTAGAAGTGTTTCTACTTTGGAATCATGAAGCTAGAAATCACTTAACCCTCAAGTCTACACAAGGCTTGGAATGTTGCCTTTTCAAGTTACTTCGCAGTTCCTCTAGAAAGCATATTTTAAAAGCTAATTTACCTCTTCTTCATGGTGCTTTTGTTTTTGACTCCCTTCAGAAGAAAAAGGGAAGAGGGGACAGAGGGAAGGAGAGAGAGAGAGGAAGGAAAAAAGGGAGGTAGAGAAGGAAAATGGCATTTTTTAAAACCAGGATATGAAGCAAGGCCTCTTTTAATGATTGGTTTTTGCCCTGTAAGTGCCCCTTTGAAAGTTCTGCACTTCAATGTTCTATTGGAGGGTCAGCGTTGTCTGAGCTCTTGGGAAGTGAGGCTCAAGATAAAGCATCCGTATTACGCTGTTGCCAAACCATCTTCTGTTCTATTCTAAACATGTTCTACGAGAATTCAAGGAGGCAGTATTTGAATCCTCAGCCCTCACCACTCATTTAATTATCTGATTTGCAGCGGTAAAGATATTAACCAAATCATTCAAGCCGCATTGCCTCCTTTTAGCCAGCAGATGCTATATGGCAATGTGATCACAGCGGGCCGCGCTCTCTGCCTCACGCAACCTGCAGGGCGGCCCAGCGGCTGAGTCTGTTAGCCAGCGTCTCGGATGAACTTAGGGACTTCTGTCAGACTGAGTTTTTGGAAAAGAGCTTCAGTGTCAGAGTCAAGATACAAGAGTATTTTTATGCATATGGAAGTAGACTGTATTTTGCCACTGGATAAGGGGCTTAAATTTTAAAGTTTACAAGGTGCTTTTACATACACAATTAAATTTGACCTTAACTCTGTGAAGGAAGAAAATACTTCATTCTGGATCCTATAATGTCTAATGGTCTAGGTTTTACACATGAGGAAACTGAAACCTAAAGAAGCTAATGGACTTAATCAGAGTGATGTTGCTAATACATAGCAGTGCCAGAATTTCAAGGCCAAGTTCTCTCAGTCTTTTTTGGCTGCTTTCCCCACTCTACTGCCCTGAGGAAGTGAAAGGCGATTGCATTTTGTCCAGCAGTTCTCTGCCTTGGAAAATCTCTCATATAAAAAAACAAAACTCTAATGCTTTAAAGAGAAGGGTACAGGGACCAGGGTAGAGATCCCAGCGAGAGCAATTCCTGCGGGACCCAGCGGGCTAGTAGACTCTGTTTAGCCGGTTACTGTGGAAGACTTTTCAGAAACATTTTCTGTCTATGTCAAGTTGTCTCTGACCTAACACTCCCACCTGTCAAGTAGGGTGTTGAGGCCAATTAAACACGGTGGATGGACCTCACTAGTTTATCTCCCCATCTTCCGAGAACTCCATTAATATAATAATAAAGGAATTTTTTAAAAGATAAAACTTTCTTGGGCAACAGAAAGAGGCTGAAAGAAATTCGAAAAGCATGATAGAAAAAGCCTATAGTGCTGTGAACAGAACGTCCGTAGAAGTCAGGAGTGTTTTCTCTGGGAATAAGGACTCAGAGGACATGAGGAGCACAGAAGAGAAAACAGACATTGCCTTCGAGAACGCCTGAGTCATCGAGAGCAGACTGCCAGGAGAAATAAGGACCTGCCTCACAGTCTCCGAATCCTGGGACGCCCCTTCATGCCATTACCCACAGGCAAACACATTTTTACCCAAGCACACTAATGTCTTCTGCTTTGATCGCTTAATATAACATTAATGTTTCCACATCCCTAATATAATTTTCATATTACCCTTTGAAATGACAGCCTAATATTCCAATCAGTTGATTTTTCATCATTTAGTCAGTCATTCCCCTTCTTGTTTTGGATTTTTTTTTCTTTTTGGCTAATAGAGATAATTTTGAAATGAATACCTTTGTTCATTATTTTATTGTCTTATTTAATACTATTAATTGTGACTAGAAATAATGAAGTTGTATACCTTTAAAAAATAGATATAAACTCTGAGGGACAACAGAATGTGAGAGGAGATAAGATATCCTCAAGTACTGGAAGATGTAAAGGAAATAATTGCCCAGAATGTGTGCAGAAGGGGATACCAACCAGAAATAAGCTGATCTGTCTTTCAGAAGGAACTCCGGAGAGGCCCAGTGCACAGAGGGGTCAAAGACAGCCAAGGGCGGGTGTATCAGTTTCCTAGGGCTGCCTACCACAGCACAGAGCAGCTTAAACCAACAAGCATCTGTTCTCTCACAGTTCTGGATGCTAGAAGTCTGAAATGAAAATGTGGCAGGGTGGGTTCCTTCTGAAGGCTGAGAGGAGGAACCTGTTCCATGTCTCTCTCCTGTCTTCTGGGGGTTGCCAGCTATCCTTGGCACTCCTTGGATTGTAGATGCATCACTTGCTTCTGTCTTCCTGTGTCCCTGCGCCTTCATGTGGCCTTCTTACAAGAACACTAGCCACTGGATATAAAGAGCAGTCAAATCCAGTATGACTTCATCTTAAGTTGATTACGTCTGTGAAGACCCTATTTCCAAGTAAGGTCACATTCTCAAGCACCAGCATGTCTTTTGGGGATGCAGTTCGATCCACAACACTGAGGTGGAGGCATGAGCCTAGAGATGAGAGGAAAGGTTGGAAGCAGTGAATGACATTTTGGGAATCTCCCATGACCCACACAGCTAGGTAGACAGCCCCTGCAACCACTGCCCAGTGCCAGTCAGGAGACGGGGGGGCTCTTCTCTCAGAGCAGGAGGAAAGCTCATGGCTGAAATGAAAAGTCTGTCAAAATACCCCCCTACTCTGCTCCCAGGAAACCCACAGCCAGAAACCCTCAGAAGCGGAAAAGTGGGATTTCTCACTGGGAAAACAGAACAGCCTCAGAGAAAAGACCTCCATTTGGGACTCCCTCAGTGAAAGAGTCAACTGCCTGCAAGAGGTCCTCAAGATGAAGTGCAGTCCATCAAGCTTGTCCTACTCCCTTCCACCCCCACCTGTTTTCTGCCCCTCTGGAATCTGCATCGCCACTAATGTAGATTTCCTTTGAATGAGTCTTTCTTGAGCCTTGCGCTTAAACATACGCAAACAGACGTGGGCCTCCGTGTGTTTGAGGAAAGCCTCTAACAGGAAAGAATGGAAGCAAGGCAAAAAACATGAAAGAGAAAGGAAGCAGGGCACACAGTAAAACGACAAAAAAAAAACAGATAACTTCAAAAAATACTTCTAATATCATCAAAACAACACGAAATATTATAAAACAAGGCCAAATGTTTGGTTTTTTCCCTTCTCTATTTTTGAGTTGTCATGTCATGATTTTTGTCCCTGGTCCAGAGCCCCTATGCTAGAGGGGCTCCCCTGGCTCTGTCTCCACTCAGAGCCTTGTCTTGCTCAGTGGCGCCCCCTCCCCAGTTTCACCCCCCAGTACCATCATTCAGGTTAACATGGAGGTATCTCCCAAAAGCAAAGCCGATTGTGGGTCCCTCAGACCCTGCCTCCCCATCACTAAAATCTAAGCTGGCACATATGACCTTCTCATGCTCACCTCCTCTCACTCCTTCCTTTGTACCCTCTGCCCTGGCATAACTGGCCACTCGCCATTTCCCAGATTGCTGCCCTGCTCATGTTCCACACCGTCGAGCCTTGGCTCCCAAGGTCTCTTGGGAGGACTACCTTTCCCTTTTCTCCCCCAGCAAATCCTACTGTTACTTCAGGAATCTGCTCAGATGTCAGGCTGCTGTAAAACCTCTCTTTGCCCCAGGAGGTAAATGTTGCAGCCTCTGGGCTGCACGTTAGCACTTTCCCTGGTTAGCACATTATACTTATTTGCAATCATTGTCCCAGTAACTCAGTCACGCTAAGTACCACAACCTTCGCCCTCATCCAACCTGGAGCATCAGTGTGTAAGTTGTTACCCAGGCCCCACGGTACTGCCTGAGCAACACAACCAGTGTGTGACAGTGACAGAAGCAGGAAGGAGAGGGTTATCACATCACTACTAGGAAGATCTTGCGTTCCCTCGGCATCTTTCAGGTGTGCACTGAAATAACCTACCATTTCTGAGTTGCCCTGTGGTGGGTGTTAGCATTTCTGTCTTTATTTTACACGTGAGAAACTAAGGAGGTTATACTTGCTGCTCAGAATCGCCCCAGGGAATCGGGGAGTTTCAGCATGTGAACCAATGCCTCCTACAAGCAAAGGGCGGGTTAAACTACAAAAGTGCAAAATGATAGCAAAACGAAAATTATTCTCCAAGCCCTAGACTTAATGTGTTGCCTGTGATCTCGTAGTGTCAAGTGTCGTAGATGGTCTGAACAGCTGAAAAATCTAAATAGGAAAGGATAAAGTGAGAAACAGGCAGAAAGAAAGAGACAGAGGAAAAGAGAAGAAACCTAAATGAGGCAGTAAGGGGTTAGTGTTTTTATAAGCATCCTCTTTCAAATCTACCCTCTGCACTCATAAAACCTAAAGTTCATTATCATCAACTTCTTGTGGTGATTACCACTGGCTTGTAGGTTTGACTGAAAGTACTCTGCTACTTTTTTAAGGCCTCTGACCTTCGAAAGTGACTTTCTTCTTGGGGCAAATGGAATTGATGATAGTTAATGTCAACCTTTCCAAGAGCCGGAGTGAAGGGGGCTGGGGTATGTGGAAATACTTTCACATTATGCATGAAAGCCCTCCACACATGTGGCTCGTCAGTGCTGTTAGCATCATTAATACGCTCCCTAAGCTTCTGTAGCCTCTGTGGCAAATTCGGATAAAAATAGCCAAACTGTCTGTCTCACTAAGATGTAAAGAGTTTACAACAACATTCCTTGAGCACTTACTATATGCCAGGCACCAGACTGACTTACCAGCCCTCTCTGGTTTAACTCTCGTAGCAATCTCAACTTACATACTATTCTTACCCCCCTTTTTGAATGTAAAAACTAAAGCTACGGAGTTCCTGTAACCTGCCCAGGAGTATACAGACATTAAGTGACACAACTTAGATTCGTTCTGCTTTCACGTCTGGGCCCCTCACCAGCACGACCATCTGAGATGTGTGTGCATTGGCATTAGATAAACCTCCTGTCCTTACTGGGTCTCCTTAAACGATGCAACTTGCTGTCGTGATACTAAAATGTTTGACTGGAAGCGAACTCGCCGCTTGGCTGTAGGTGAGGAAAGCGAAACCCTGAAAGGTCACTGTGGCAAAGCTAGTTTTAGAACCAAGACTTTTTACTTTTATTTGCAGGGTCATTCCCATATACCAAGGCCTCTACACGTAAAGTTTGAAACATGGTATCTCAAAGTTTTCAAAGCTATCCAGAAGGGAGAAAATTTTAAAAGGAAATCTACATTAGTGGTGAGGCAGATTCCAGACGAGCAGAAAGCAGATGGGGGCCAGGGAGTTTGTCTTGAAGGACAGCATGGTGAACCGAGATGCCTCCAAGAATGGGGGAAATGGAATGAAAAGTCAGCAAACAAGGTAGAAAAGACAGCCCTTAAAGGGCCTGAGAAACTGAACAGAAACTCTGAAGGAAGATAAATGGATAATTTAAAAGCCATTCAGTTTTTAAGAAAGACAAAGAATAAGCTACATTGCATCAGAAAAGGCCCAGAAATGATGATGGATGGGGCCCTTCAAATGAGTGGTGAACACAACAGAATCACAGTTGCCTGCACAATTCCCAGCTGAGGGCAAATTTGAAGAACTAAATAAGGATATGAGACTGATATGGATTGAAGAGTTTTTCAAAATCTATTTAATGGCCAGGCAGGGGACATTGATCGCTTTTCAGAGGAAATGTTTAGGATCAATGAGATAGTCAGCCTTTATTTGGGCTGGGGATTGGTAACTGGGGTGGGGGAGGGGTTTATATACAACATCTAAGGTACTAAATGTTATACACAACATTAAGGTACTAAAATAATTTTTGAATTATGGTGGTAAAGCACTATATGATTTTGATCTTTATGAAATAAACCACTTCTCTTTTTTATCCTTGTACTTGTAAACCTTCTTTAATTATTAATAATCAGATGACTTGTTATTTCATAATTCTAACACTTGATCAAAGATTGCTAATTCCCTTATCAAAAAGCTCATGTTAAATTTTTAAATACAATATTTTATTGTTAAATAGTTTAGACACATCCAGTGAATAGAATTCAAAAGGTACAAAAGGTACTAAGAGCATTAGAGAAAAGTGGCCCCAGACACGCAGTCCCCTTCCCTTGGGACAATCACCCGTAACCAATTTCTTACGTACGCGTCTAAAGGCAGTCTATATAAAAGCAAAAACCAACATGTTTTTACACCATTTTATACATAACGTGCACACATTTGGTTTTATAGAATGTATGTATGTATACACACAGTGCTCATACACATGTATACATATATGTGTACATGTGTATGCTGTACATGTATATGTATACATAGTGTAATCCTGCTCTATTCCTTGTTTTTGTACACTTAATAGCACTGTCTCACTCTTTTTGATGGCTGTAGAGGATTAGATTTTGTAGATGAATAAATTATTGACCCCTAATTAATTATTTAATTATTTGAGGACACTAATGATGCTTCTTATAGTCCGCTGTTGTGAACAAGTACAATAAATATCACTGTAAATGCATCACCTTCACATTTTATTTGAAAGATAATTCCACGCAGAAGTGGAATTACTGGGCATTCGGCATATGGACATTTAAAATTTTGATAGATATTGCCAACTTTCCCTTTGTGGGGTTTGAACAAATTTATATTCCCACCAGCAATGTCTAAGCTGCCCATTTCTCTACATCCTTCTGAATACAGTGTGTTATTCAACTCCTTGGATTTTGCTGATAAAATGGGTGAGGAATCTCTCTTGTAGTTTTCATTTGTATTTTCCATATCGTAAATGTGTCTGATCACATTTTTAGTACAGCTGGATTTACCGAGGAGCCATTTGTATTTTTCCCCTGTTGGGCTAGTGACCTTTTTTCTCACTGACTTGTAGGAGATCTGTATATATTAAGAAAGAGACCTAATCTGTAGCAAAAGTGGCAAATGCTTTTCCCAAGTTGTCACTTATCTTTTTACTTTGTTTATGCTACACAGAAATACATTGATTTTATGTAGTCAGATTCATGAGTCTTTTATGGCTTCTGGATGTTAAATCATACATAGAATGACTTTCCCATTCCAAAATTATAACATTTTTAAAATTCTCAGAACTTCTTTAGTATTCTATGGCTTCATTTTTATATTTATATCTGTTCTTTATCTGGCTTTGCTTTATTTTGTAGGATGTAAAGTGGGAGGTCGGAAGTCAGAATACTTTTTTAGATTGCTATGCAGTTTCCCATCAATTTTTACTAATCTTTTTCCTTATGATTTAAAACGTCACCTTTATTGTACTCTAAATTCCTTTAAATTTAATTCTGTTTTTACTCTTTCTATTCTGTTCTATTGATCTGCCTGCCTCATCATACTTTTTAATTAATATTGCTTTATAATATATTTTAATGATAAGCCTAGTTTCACCTTCCTCCTTACTCTTTCAGTATTTTCTGGATATCCTTGTTTATTTCTTACATATAAGCTTTAGAATTTAGTTCAAAAACAAATCTAGTATATCTTTTTATTGGGATGATTATTTAATTTTAAATGGTCAATGTTTGAAAGTTAAATTAATGTAGAACTCCTCAATATTGAATAATAGAAAATGTTGCAGATTAGGAAGTTTTTGTTCATAAAATTCTAATGTTCCCTTTCTTAAACTGTACTTCAAAAATGTAATAAAAAATATAGAGGGCATTGGTCCTACTGTCCCCACACATACACATTTTTCCCATTTCTTAACCTTTTCCAGAGTTAGAATGTAGAGAACAGCTACGGTAGCAAACTGTCAGCCAGGTCATAAAGTAGACAGATTGGCCCCTTTCTATGGACAAAGAGAAGACCAGCTAACGATACAACACCCTCCTCATATACCCAGTGGCATGTGAAATATATTCCTTTCTTGTCTTCTTTTCTTTCTCTCAAAAATCTCACTTTTTAAATTAAATTATAAAGTTCAGAAAACAAAGGTTCTCTTACCACATCGAGTGAAACCACCAAAATGACAGAGGATTTTTGTCCCCGAGGATCTTTACCTAAGGACAGAGCGTCTCTCATGGATGCCATAGGGCTGGTCCTCCGCAAGTCTGGGCTTGGGGAGGCCGGCTTCGATGGCTTCTCCCTGTCTCGAATCCAAGCACTGCTTGGTGCTGGGCACGAGGGCCATTTTTAAACTCTCACATGAAATGCTCAGTAATCGCTAAATCTGCATGGTACTAACTAAGAAGCTCATTAGTACAGAAAATTAGTCTTTTGAGTCTCTGGGGACTTTCAAATACAGTCAGCCTCCTGTATCCACAGGGCCCACATTTTTATATTTAACAAACTGGGGATCAAAGATATTCGGAAAAAATGTTACATTGCTGCTGACATGTACTATGTAGTTAGGCCTGTGATGTTTTCATCTGTACAGAACATAAACAGGCTTTTTTTTCTTGTCATTATTCCTGAAACATAACACAATAACAACTATTTACATAGCACTTATGCTGTATTAAGTATTATAAGTAATCTAGAGATTATATAAAGTATAGGGGAGGATGTGCACAGGTTATATGCCAATACTTTGCCATTTTATGTAAGGGAATTGGGCATCTGCAGCTTTTGGTACCCACGGGGGGCCCTGGAACCAATTCCCTGCAGATACCGAAGGATGACAGTTTAAGCTAAAAAATACAAGAGCAAATACTAATAGAGGTTTCTAGAATCCATTCTTAGAGGCACCTTACTCAGAACTTCATGCCCACTAAGGGCCTGCCATTGCAATTCCGTATTTGTACAACCCTCTCCGACGGGCCTCCCACCCATTTTGTCTGGAGAGCTCCAGGACTCAAGGCACTAACAAGTGCACCAATAAACCTATGGCAAATAACCCTGTGCAGCCAACAAATTCAGTTTTAAATATGGTCTTTTTTACATATCAAACTTTGCAAAACTAATAGATTTTTATCTAGTCCTATAAAATCTCAGGTACACCGCTTTACCAGAAAACATCCTGGTGTGTGGAGAGGTAGACTGTTACCATGCGGCTGTGTCTTAGTTACATGTTCCAACCGCCTCTTGTATGAAGCCCCATTCATCAGGGGCTGTGGCTTCTGGGTCAGCAACCATGCCTTCCAAGTCCGACATTGCCCACACAGCGAACGTGATTGATTAGCTACCAATCTGCTCTGAAAGCCCAACCAACAGGATAACCTATGACAGTACCCTAGAGGGGCTCATTATAACAGAAGAGACAGTTCTCTTTGCTTCCATTTACACTAGCTGTCTTGAGACTTGCCTGTTATTTACTACTTAAAACCCTGGCTTTATTTTCCCAAGGCAGGATAGAGTAGATGAGTCACAAATAAAAGCTTCACTCTCCACATCTAATGCTTGGGAGGTAGTGTTTCTTCATTAATCAGTGAGGTCGCCTCCCTGTGAATTTGTCTTGAAACGGCATCACAGGCACTAGAACAAAACAGTTGCCCCCCTGTCCCGAAACTGCCGTTAGATGTGAGACACCTGTCATCACCGGCATCCCAGTTGAGATCTCTCATGTGAAGGCACCAGGGGCTCTGCACTCAGGCCTGGACTGACCTTCCAGCACTGCTATACGCTTAACCATGCCAACTTGGGCTCTCTTGACTTAATTTTCCCAATCTCAGTTTCCTCATCCGTCGATACAGGGCCAAGAAGACCTAGCTCACAGCACTGTTGAGAGGCTAGTCAGCTCACACATGGAGAGGTCTCAGCATGGCTCCTGGAACACAGGACACATTCAATAGTTTGGTTAGTTCATTCTGGCAAGATGCATTTTACTGTCTACCACAGTGAGCAAGCCGTGGCCCACAGAACAGCTTCGACCCACAGACGTGTTTGGTTTCGTTGAATGCCGTTTTTAAAATTATAAAACACCCAGTTTGCCATAGGTCCCACCACCCCCCACTCTGTCATGCAGCATACTCCATTCATTCACTTTCCTGGCCAGGCCCTGTAGACATTTGATTTTAAGATTCTTGCCCTATGTTATGGAAATAACAATGCTATTAATCCAAGGAAACTAAAATCCCTGTCTCGTAAATTCAAAATGTTAATGTCATTTGTAAATATAATTTTCCACAAAGGAATCCCTTAAGCATATAAATAAAATAAGCCAAACAAGCACCCTGAAAGGCCAGGAAGAAAATGGAAAAGGTAAGAAAAGAGGAAAAGGACTATAACGCTTTGTTGCATTTTCACTTTTACAGGCATTGTTAATCTGCCTCAAACCTTGGAAGGAAAATTATCTCTTTTGAAGTTATTATTAGTTCTGTAATTAGCTTTCAGGATATTAGACACTAATGCCACAAACGTGGATGTTATAACTTGGCTGGACTATGCCCTTAGGATTCCGACTACTGATCTGAATGATTCTTGCAATGGATTCTAATGAGCTCCTTGCCCCATATTAAGCATTAGCTCTGTAGCTTTGTCATCTTTACTGCTGCTTGGGTAACTGTCTCACATTATTTAGGTTTTAAGATCTCAACTATCACTAACAAAACAAATTTCTGACGATATTTTATGATGCTTGCAAAAATCTGACAAAGCCAACCGGTTACTGCTGAATAGTAACAGATCCACAGAGTAAATATCATATGTAAGGAAAAGTTTTCCCAGCTGGAAAAATAATTTCACCCAATATGTTACATATGGAATAATACTGACCTCCCATGAAGGAGAAAATAACATCTAGTTGCTGTTTTTCCTTTCTGTCCAAGTTCACTTGGTTCACAAGGAAAATCCAGGTTAAACGGGTGCTGTCACCCAGTTAGGAATTGCATGCAGCCGCTGGTAACAGAGATCTGAAACCACAATAACTTAAACAAAAAAGAAACTTATTTTTCTCTGTGATAAAAAATAATCCAGTCAAGTTAATTTGAGGCTGCTATTATATGGCAGGTCCATAGTCGTCAGACCCAGTCCCTGTTGTTATTCAAGGGTGCCTCGTAGTCACAAAATAGTCACTGTAGTTCCAACCATCATGTAATATTCCTGCAGCAACAAAGAAATAGAGGAAAGGGCAAAGGACGCACCTCCCAGCTGAATAAATGTCCATTTAAGAGTTTTCTCAGAAGCACCTCCTTATGAATTCTGCTCACACCTCCCTGGCCATTCTTAAGCTCAGGGAAGGCCAGATGCACACTGGGAAGGCAAGCTAGCAATGTCTGTTAGAGATACCACAGTCCTGGTGGGGTAAATGATTCTGTCCCCAACCAGGACAGAAGTCATAAGGCTAAAGCCCTTTAAACCCCACTGCCTTCTAGCCTAGGAAGGACCCAGTAGTACACAGTGCCTGGCACAGTTATATGTATTACATATGTAAATGATTACTAATTTTCTGATTTTAGTAATTACACACTAAAGATTTATTTTAAAGTTGGTTTCTTTAATGTGTATGTTTAAAAATATTTATCCAAAAAATCTTGGCTTGCTTCTGTGTTCACCAATAATGTTTACGTGTGTTTCAAAGTAAGTTTTAAAAACTTCTGGAAGCCTCCTGTGGTAGTTAATACATTATCTTAAGCAATTTAATGCAAATTAATTTTTATACAACCTTGAGTTGCAAAGGCCATTGAACTGGGGAGGGAAGGCGTGAGGTTTCGGAGGAATCTGTTTGCTGCCTCCCATCTGGACCCCAGGGCCAGCTCCATCTGCTCTCGCGTGTAGTAACTAACGCTGTGGCTACTCCCCTGCCAAACACACCATGTGGAGTTTAGCTTATTTTTTTAACTCAGGAAAATGTGAACATGCCTAGAAAGATGTGTATTTCAAGTTTTCTAGAAAGCTTGATAGCATTATTTTTGGCATTTCCCAACTCTGTTTTTTGTCCCATCACCCAAGTTTCCCCTGGGTTTTATGGTTTATTTTTTCTTTGTTTTGTTTCTGGATTTCATTCTCTTTTAGTACTGCAATTCTCCTTTTTCAGGAGGGTCTTATAGTACGTTCGTATTAAAGCGGAGACATAAAAGGTTCAGGGTAAGGAGTGGCGAGTCTGGTTGTGTGACTTTGAGCGACGGAAAGCCAGGGAGCCCAGTGAAGAGGCTGCGGCAGGCCCAGAGCGGTTGAAAGATGGTAGTCGTCTGAACTAAGGTTGTAGAAATGGCAATAGAGGGACACACAAAGACACTTTAGAAGTAAGATTGGCAAAACTTGGTGACAGTTTGGACGTAGGGGGCAAAGGGATATGTCAACAATGACCTATGGATTTCTGGGTTGGGCCACTGGGTGGAGATGATAACACTCAGGTCGCTGAGCGAGTAAACCCGAGAGCAGCAGCAGATTTGGAGAAGGGTGATAAGCTCAGTTCTGGGCAATCAGTTCACCGTCCGGCCTTTACAACACAGTGGAAGAGCAGAAGGCTGGCAAGCCGAAGGGGGTTCTTAGCCAGCTGCATCATTGCAGCATGGCCTACACAATTCAGGAGCATGTCGCTTTAAATCACGAATAAGCCTAACCTTTGGGAGCCAAAAAGAATTAGCAGTTCATCAGGTCAGTAACTTAAAGTTTGGATTTGCTCCCAGAACTGACCACTTCTCTCTGAAGCCACACACCTGACGCAGAAGCTTCCTTTGTCTCTCAGACACGCCCTCTGCCGGTCCTGTGACTTCCAGGGCGTTTCAGGGCCTGACACCTGCTGCACGTTCGCTGGCTCCTCCTGTTGAAAGTCTGAGCGGAGATGACACCGGGTGGTAAAATCGGCAATGATTTTCCATTTCAAAATACCAACCCCTAACTGGGCCTTTTGACATTTTCACTCAGAAAGTAAATGATACAATAGTAAAGTGCTCATATCTTCATAACAGCAACATTGCCTCACACAGATACTTGAGATGGGCTCCAAGTTTATAAGTTTATTTTTATGTTTTATCAAAAAGTAGGAATTTTTTTAAATACTTTAAATTTTCTCTTCTCTACCATGCATTGTATATCTTACTTTCTGATTATTTCTCTTGGGTAAGATAGGAATGGGGGAAGGCAAAAAATGCTAAGTCTTATTGTCAGTACTCTGGAAATACATATTTCAACAACAGACATATTTCAACAATAGTCTTCTCTCTTAGGACTTAAAATAAAAAAATAACCATCTCAGATGATTTCCACAACATTTTTATTACTTCTCTTTTTTAAAGATTTCATTTATTTACTTAGAGAGAGAGGGGAAGGTAGGGAGAAAGAGAGGGAGAGAAACATCGATGTGACAGAGAAGCATCAACTGGTCGCCCCTCGTGCGCCCCAACAAGGGATCAGGCCAGCAGCCCAGGCATGTGCCCTGACCAGGAATTATACCACTGACCTTCCACTTTACAAGAAAATGCCCTTCCAGCTGAGTCACGCCAGCAGGGGCTCCTCAACATTTTTTAAAGGTATTAATGACATACTTGGACATTATTGGTTTCAAAGATAAATCTGGTTTTACTGTGGTGGGGTTCCTCCGTGCCCCCTTCCAACAGCAGAGTATAGGAGCAGTGACTTGTTCTAAGAGCGGGGCTCGCTCTTTGCTTGTTTCCCTGTCCCACATCTGCCCCCTCTGTCCGGCAGCCGAATTCCAAGCAGGGATTGTGTGTGCTAACAAGCAAACACTGGGCCAGGGGAGAGCAGATACGGATCATGATGACAGAGGAAAAGCAAGGCTGGAATCTGGCTCGTAGCAGCTCGGTGAACTGATAACAGCAAGGTCTAAGGAACACTGGTAATAAGAGAGAATACGAGGCCCATTTCCCAAGGGGGCCATCCCGGATTTGTATTTACAGCGGTTTTTGTAGCAGGTCAGAATGTCCTGACCCCGCTCTCCGCCACTGGCGGCCGTCCTGGCCTTAACCCTCCTTCCTGCCGCCACTCGGAGGATGGAGTAGAGGAGGGGCTGTTGTTCCCAGGAGTCACTGAGCCAGCAGCCAGAGGTACAAGGAAGAAAGGCCTTATTTCCACTCTCCCTGGGAGCTCTTGGGATCGTATCCAAGATAGAGTTGTTTAAGACCAATGGTAAGAGACTTCCACGCCTGGCCATAATGGAGTAACAGGAGCAAGAAAACAAAACAAAATAACAAGCAAACCCAGGAAAGTACATGAAACAGTTTTCAGACGGTGGAAAACAGGCAACACAGTACGGTGACTCCCGAGAAAGGGGAACAAATGGAATGAGCCCCCCGACTGCCCCAGCTCACTGCTTGGAGGGAGTTTCCAGCCCACAGCACCGGGGAGGGAGCCCAGGCTGAACCCAGCAGTCTCACGGAGATGGGGGGCGGAGGCAGGGTCTGGGAGGCCAAAGCAATTGAAGTTCCCAGGGAAGGGCGCCAGCGACCAGAGTGTGCAAGAGCAAGCTGAGAGCTGCGGAGGCCCCTGCAGCCCCGGGGCTGCCTGCCAGGGCATGTGGGGAAACTACTGAGGCTGAGAAAAGAACCAGCAGAAGGCAGCAAATAGAACACTCCTCAGAGCTCACACAGACTGGGGAATAGTCCCCGTTCCCACCAGACAGGATACTAAAGAAAAGCCTTGAAATATATAGGGACGGATTCAGCTCTCAGAAAACTAATGTCTTAAAATTATTGCCTAAATTAGCCCTAGGTTAAAGACCACTCTGGCCCCACCTAGCAAAGCGTAACAGCAGGCCCGAAAAGGATTGGATTATTTCCACGTAACCTAACTGCGTTCCAAAACAAAACAATGTTTAAAGAAATACTAAAAAAAAAAAAAAGAGCACCCAACAACGTAAAATTCCCAGTGTCTGATATCCAATCGAAAATCACCAGGCATGCAAAGAAGCAAGAAAATTAGACCCATAATAATATAATAATGAGAAAAATCAATCAATTACAGACTCAGAAATGATACAGATCATAAAATTGATAGAGTGGACATTAAGACATTTATTATATTTTATATGCTCAAGAAGGTAGAGGAAGGATTGAGCATGGCAAACAAAGTCATGAAAGATATTTTTTAAAAGACCCCAAAGTTCTACCAATGAGAACTACAACTTTTGAGAGGATTCACAGCAGATCAGCTCTGCAGAAGAAAAACTCAGTGACACAACAATGGAAAACTGGAATTTGTTCCCTCTCCTGTCTACATCCTCCAGTTGGTCATTTCTACACCAACACATACTCTTGTTCTAACTCGAGCATCATAACATCTTGTCCCACCATAATAAGGTTTCGATTTCACTCCCTCTCTGAAAGAAATAGCCAAAATGGTGAGGGAATAACCTTATTTATACTTATATACATTATACATATATACTGTGTTATACATATACATTATATACATCTACATATATAGTATGTGTGTATGTGTGCATGGAGATATATATGTGTGTGTATATATATATATGCTTACATATGCATAAAATGTTTCTTGAGGGATACCCAAGTTGTCTCTCAACTTGGTGTCTGTGGCAGAGAATGAAGGGAAATTTTACACTGTATGTTTTGTACCCTTTGTATCCATTGGACTATGTGAATATATTACTTATTCAAAACATAACTAAAATGTGGAATGAACTATACATGATGGTCACAAGTGGACTCAACAATGGAGTGTGAATGCAATCAGGAAAGATTTGGGGTTCCTCAGCCACTGGGATGACCAGATACCCAAGGCTGTGTCCTTTGGTGGGGCGAGTGTCCAAGGTCCTGCCTGCGATGGGCCAGGAAGGCGCTTAGGAGCCCCAGCGACACCCACACAAGCGCCCCACGGGGCTATCAGCAGGACCTCCTAAACTGGGTGCTTAGGTCAGCATCAGCCTAGCCTATGCTCGGAGCCACGCCCGAGTCATCAGTCTTCCATTGCCCGAGTAGATTCTGGTTTAATGGAAAGCACCCCAAGGTCTGGAGCCATTAGATGCAAGTTACAGGGGTATATAGTTTTCAGCTCAATATAAGGAACAACATTCTAAAATAAAAACAAAGAGTAAACCGAGCCTCCCTGGGAAGCGGTGAGGTTACTGCCTCTGGACATGTGTAAACATCGAGCGGCCACGCTGCAGGGAGGCAGCAGAGGAGACCCAGCCGCCCCCGCAGCTGATGGTGCCTCGTACTTAACGTTTAGAGAGCCCCTCTGTGTGTATGTGGAGAGGGAGCAGACGGGTGAGAAGTGTGCTCTTTCTCTTTCGTTAAATGAACAGCAAGTCAAACGAGACAGATACTGGAAGCATTCGCACAGGATTCATCAGGCGTCACTCGCCGATGAGGAGTTTTTAGGAATACTCTTACCTTTCTATGTACTGGGAACTATTATCTTCCTGGTGGCACATTGTACATAATCACTGGAAACCTAGGGTTTTAGGTTTATGGGTAACTCTTTGCTTTCCTAATGGTCTAATAGTTCTCTCGGTTAACTGAGCTTGTGTAACAAATAGATAGTGTGAGTGGAAGTAATCCTTCAGGATTGGCTTTTTGCTACCTTTGCCTAGAACCAGCACCTGCCAGGGAAAAATGATATTCTAGTATGTCAATTCTGTGTTTAAGGAGAATATAAAACAAAGAGAAGCAATTCTGAGAAATATGTACCCCTCTCCTAATTTTTTTTTCAACACAAAAGAAGCGAGAGGGAGAACAAAGGGCTAGATAAAGGAAAGAAATCTTTTTGGGGGACTTAGCCAAAATAAACTTAAGTGGTTTAAAGAAGAAATTGGTGGAAGAATTCGAATCATGGACAGGTGCTATGAATGTAATTTAAAAGGCTCAGGAACCTGCCAAAGAAGAGAAAAATGTGTTGCGTTTGAGATCATTTCCCAGCAGCTTCATAAAAGAAAACTGATTACAGGAATTTAATAAGTAAAACCGAGCCAAAATATAGTAATCAAATGAGTTTTTAATTACATTTCAGGCAGGAAAAAAAAAATCCAATTTGTGCTCCTGGGATTAAAAAAAAAAAAAGTTCTGGAGAAATGCTTTTGTAGCAGGAAAATAACATAAACACTAATTTCCATAGGAATTATAGTAGTCAGTTTAATTAAAAGACTTAAGCAGAGTGAAGGGGGGCCGGTGCCAAACTGTACTAAATAGAACCACGGCATTCACTGCCGCCTCACACCGCTGTCTGAACGAAGCTCCGTGCATCGAGCAGAAACAGGTGCCTGCATGTTTCCTGTGGAAATACACGGGATTTTGATCACTGCCTGAGTTGTTATGTCGCTGTATTATTTTTATACGGAACAACTAATACATCTGGTTTAAAGTTAGATGTTGTTGCGTGTTGCTCAGTGTGGAAAATATCACTTTTTTTGTTTTAAGAAAGAGTATATGCTCTGTCTAAGGGACATTGATATGAAGGACATCACCTCAGCCAGGTTGGAGTGCTCACTGCTCAGTAGGATACCAGGTTATTTCTGGGCTTTTCAACCCCCTCTTATTTAGTTACCTTACGTCTAGGTACATTTGTGGTCTTATGACTCCCTGGAGTGGGAGGTTGAGGAGATAAACAGGTGGTTTGCAATCATGCTTAAGGAAGAACATCCCCAACTGGAAGAGCTATTCCTCCCATTGGAGGACCTTGCCCTTGGCCGCAGGCCGTGCTTGGAGAAGGCTGTTCAGGAAGTGTGCTGAAACCGCAGTGGGTTTGTTTCGCTGGGGTGGATGGGACACACCTGCAAGGTGTCTACATTGGGGATCTAATCTGTGGCCACAACATGCTGACCCAAGGCGTAAAGTGGAAACACGAAGTGTGGCCTTTCCATGAGATAACGCCCCGACAGCTCTGCGATCCGTGTTTTCATTCATTGCTTTGCTCCACTATAGGGACGATCCAGGTTTTGTGAGGCCAAAATTTGTGAGGACTTTAGAAAAATACAAAATTAAGTAAAAATGAAAATTTTAGAAGGGTATCCTACAATTAGGACCCTAAATTCTGAGCTTCATTAGCCTCATGGTCAATTGGCTTCTGGCCACAGGCTACTTGGCCTCTTCCTTCATCTCCCCTCCACCCCTCTGTCTGTCTCTCTCACACTCCTTTGTTTTTTCTCTCGTGTCTATTTCCACACATGTTCTCATGGTGATCTGTACATTGGGCACAGCTCCCAGATTCTTAGCTTTAAAAATGAGCACCCCTCCTTGCTTAAGATTTCACCTGGCATTTCTTATTCAGGTGTGTCTACCTGGAGTCATCTTCGGTAGAGAAAATGGTGGGTTTATTTTTGTAAAAATTTCAGTTCATGGTCTACTGAGATCGAGAGGCCTCCATGGCAGGTAAAGATACACGTATTAGCAGACATGCGTGAGCTAGATACTGGTATTTTGTTTCCTGTCTTGTTTGATGTGGATCTAAAACAGGACCATAGCCTAACTGTCTGCCACCCTGGAGTAGTACACAGCCACCTGTCTTTTTTCATTTTCTGCGTAGGCTCTGTTAATATAAAACAATGGCACTAAATGCATATCTACTTCTTGTAAATAGCTCGTGACAACCAAATCGTCATCACTTTTCATTTCTTATAGCCGGTTTCCATTCTCATAAGTGAAAGCTGGAAAATCATATCAGTGACTCCAGTTCCTCTCTCCCTCACTTTTTTATTGTTTTATCTCAGGCATTGGTGAAGGTCAATGTGAAACTCAAGCCGATGCTGGATTCGGTGGCTGCGAACAGAAGTAAGTGGGAAGAGTTGCACCAGAAAAGGCTACTGGTCTCAGCTGCCTCCCCTTCCTCTGCAGGCGTCATGGTAGCCGGGAAAAACAGTAACTAACCCTCGGGGCCAGCTGCTGCTGCAAAATGACTGCACCCTGAAGGGCCAGCTTTGGTCCAGCCACATCATCATTTTGTCCTTTAAGCTCAGACAGACAAAAAGTCTGAAGGATGTGCTGGGAAGCACGTCTGGGCTTTCACCTTGAAGCGTGGTCAGCAGGAGAGAGTGAGACAGGAAGGACAGAGGAGGGCGTGCAGGAAGCACATCCTAGGACCCTCCACTTCTCCTATGAACAGACCTTGGCTGAGACAGAGACAGGCACTGGGCAGAGGACCACTGTGGATCCTGGACCTGAGGACAGCTGGCCCTGCTCCTGCCGAGCCAAGGGAATACAGAACATCACCGGTGTCACGAGCACTGCTTCATCTTGTACATGGCCCTTTCATTCGTTCCAAGCCAAACAAAGCCCGATTTTGCATCCTTTCCCAAGCACCCTTTTGTGCCAGACTGTCCCAAAAATCCTAACTTGTATTCTGTAGAGGTATTGTGTTTATATCCTAGGGCTTCTTAATGGTGGCTCAGAGCCTGTAGACTTGCCTGCCGAAAAGATAAACTATATTATCCTTACAGACACCAACCATTCCCACTCTTCTCCTAAAACAAAAAAATCCATTGTAGAAATACAGCAAATGTGTTTATCTTATTGGTGTTTATACAAGAATTACAACACTGCCTTGGGATTGTGGTCCCCTTTTTCAGTTTTGTAATTCAACCTTCATTGTACAGCAAGTCTATTCCCAGAATGAATAGATTAATAGGCTTTAATTAAGGCCAGAGTGAAAGGGAATGTACTGTTGGATTTACCACAACTGACATATGAACATTTAGGAATTATTTCCAACAACAAGACATTTCACAGGACACTGTAGCACCATGGAGAATGACTGTTGACTACCTTGAGTTCTCCTAGTGATGGTTTTTGTTGTTAAATTGAAAGTTACTATCAGTACCGACCTACAGACAAATAGAGGAGTCCCCAACTTCGGATTTTTCTATTAGTGTAAGAAATAATGCTTGAAATGTTAAGAAATAATGGTCTGGACAGAGAACAAATATTCTATGAAAAGATTGAAAGAAGGTGAAGGGATTAGTCAAAGAACATATATGAAGGACCCACAGACATGGACAACTGGGTGGGGATTGACTGTGGGAGTGGGGGTAGACTGGGTGGAGTGGGGATAAAGAGGGGAAAATTGGGATGGCTGTAATAGCATAAACAATAAAATGTTTTTTAAAAAGCCAGGTTTATAATGGGTAAGAATGAGCTATATTAAATGGATGCGATGATGAGAAAACCACTTTGCTTCCCATTTTAGGTGAGACTGAGGACACGGTGTGCCTTCTCCAAAGAACGCTAGGCTAGAAGCTCGACTTACACCCCTAGTTTTGGCACTGTTGACTGGATGGCTTTGGATCATTCACCTAACATCTTCCAGTCAGTCTCCTCATTTGTCAAATAAGATTCCACTAGTAAATGATTTTCAAACATGTTTTAACCTTAGAACTCTTTGTTGAAATAAATTTAGCAAAGAATCCCCAAGACATAAAACCTCTAAAGGCCCAGGTGCTCCACTGGAGCTGGGTGGGGGACCACAGCCCCCACAAATCCTCGCGGTTTTGATCACGTGCAGGGTGGTCCACAAAAGGGCCATGAGGGGTTCTGAAATTTCTAGACCACACGAACCTCAAAGTCCATTCCAGCTCTGAAAAGCCTAAAATCTACAAACCTTTTTTTGTTATTTTTGCCACTGGCCATTATCCATTATTAACTTTATCACTCAAATACTGAGGAAATGTGGGTCAAATTCCACAAAGAATATTATTTTCATGGCAAGAGTAGGCATTCAGGAAATGTGTAAAGAATGCGTAAATTAAGGTACCAACACAGAAGTGAGGGAACAGCAGATATTCACGGGGAAGAAGTAAGATTTCAGGTGGCCAGAAATAAAGTAAAATTATAAACCAGGCAAAGAGGGGTAAAAGAAGGAGGAAGGCAAGGAGGAAGAGGAGGGGGAGAGGAGGAGAAGCAAAAGAAGATGACACAGAAAGAAAAGCTCGGGACCGGGGCAGGTGGTAAGAGAACTGCCAAAGGAAAGGTGAGAGTCAATTCAAACAAAGAAAAACAGTCCTTCTAACAAAAAAAGAGAGAGAGAGACAGAGACAGAGTACAGAATCCTGTCACCAATTGCTTAGAAAAGGGAGATACTTGAGCAGGGAGGGGTTTGACGAAAAAGAGAAGGAAGGAGTAGGAGTCCTAAAAAAAATGTTCCTAGCTACCCTCTACTGCTGTCTCTGCAGGGAAGACTGGAGAGGCTAGAGGAGAACATGAGTGCAGGAAAAACAGCCTCCGCAGAGCAGGTAAGAGGAGGTTGTTCAGATTGATGGATTTTATTAAGCCAGTTTTCTGAATCACTCTGCCATAAAGGAAAATAGCTTCTGCTGGGCTGCCTCTCCTCCTCAGGTAAGGAACAAAGGGTGGGTGGGGTTAGGGACAGGCCCTGGGCATGTGTCTGCAGCTCAGAAGCACTGCAGGTGTTTCTGGCTACTGTGCCACATCACGTTTATGTCACAAACGGGAATTGAAAATCAGTCCACGTGAGGCGGAGATGAACCCGCATCTGTTATCCGCCCCGACAATAAATAAATAAGTAGCCCAGACAGACGGATGCCAGTCTATCTACAGCAAAATTTTAAAGCATGTGCGTGATGATAAAACCAGACCCAGGGTCCAATGGAGACGGCAGGCAGCTATGAGCACTATAGCTACCCTGCACGGTGATGCTGCATATTGCTACGGGGAACATAATTTATAGCACAAACCCTACGGCTTCCACTAAGGTTGCGTTTTCCTCTCATTTCCTTGCCTTTTTATTGGCTTCACTGCACGGTTGCCAATAGCAACATCCACTGGTAGCAGAGGGAGTTCAACACCATTGCAGTCTGCCATACAGTGGAGCCCTGACAATGTCAACCATCAATCAAATGGCTGTTTGTAATTGCCTCCATCTATTTTTCCTGTCTCAAAGTGTCTTTCCTATTGTGGGTCACAATTCTGAAACTGCTGACTAATGCCACGGGTCTGTCCCTCCGCCACCAGGAAGCAGTGGGAAGGAGGGAAGCAGCCTCCCTGGTGTGAACAACCCCCGGGCTTAGGGGTTGAACTCTTGGGAGTTTAAGGTATTTTTAGTCCCGTTTCCAAATAATGTATAATTTTTCAAGAATGTGAGGTATGTATTCCATGTATTCTGCTTTTTTAAAACAGAGAAAGAGAAATTTTCCTAGGCCTTATTATTAATGTTTATTTCCTGTTGGAGGAAGGCATTTAAAATGTGAGCCTTCATATAAAACCTCCAACTGACCAGATTATGTTTGCTTCCTTGGGTCTCTTGGCATTAGTGTTTGAAGTGACTTCATCCTACTTGCTCCACGAGATGTACCTTTTTTTCAGAGATGCTATTAAGTCTCTTCTTAGTCAGTGTGTAGATAATATATGCACAGCCTGTACAATGTGGCTGGCAGTCCTGGCCAGTAGGGCCAGCTTGGCAAAGCATAAAGGGCACCACCCAGCGCACAGTGGGACTGCGGCTCCATCCTGGCCTGGCCACCGGCTGGGCCTGTAATCTTGGGACTCGCCAGGTGTCGGGTTTTCCGTCTGTAAAATAAAAGTGCTGACTTTGTTTCCACGCCAAAGGACTAAGCTGTGTTTAACTTTAAAAACTTTTCCAGATGCCTGTATTATTTACTGTTCTCGAATAAAATAGGAATAAACTGGAAAAGGTCATCTTCTCATTAAAGACAAAATAAAAAGTTACATATACAGGGTAGATATAAAAACAGCCCTACCACAGATATATCTGAGCCTGCCTCTAGTGAT
The DNA here is from genome assembly GCA_004026545.1 of Mormoops blainvillei. Classification (NCBI taxonomy): domain Eukaryota; kingdom Metazoa; phylum Chordata; class Mammalia; order Chiroptera; family Mormoopidae; genus Mormoops; species Mormoops blainvillei. The sequence goes on along the minus strand of PVJD01012738.1, from coordinate 6,110 downwards.
CATAAAAGATATTATCGTCAGTACAATTTTTAAAAAATATACTCTTATCGCATAAAGGACAATTTTAGATTATCTCATATCATAGATATCCCATAAATGGTAGTCGATTTAATTTAGAAGTAAATTCATAAAGTGAATAAAAGAAGTTAAAATTGCATGTGAATTTTCCGTTTCTCAAATCTTTGATGTCTATGCATTTCCAAGTATTTTATATTTACACACATGTTGGGTTAGAAATAACCTTTAAATTTTTGTTAGGGTAATAACAATATTATCGCTACAGGAATTCAGTTGCTTTTCTTGTGTATCAAAATTTTTCATATTTTTTCCACTTACCTTAGGTCATCAAACATAATCTGCTCGATTTACTTTGCATTGCACTTATTTTAAAATCCATTTCTCCTGCCAACTCTTCTTGAACTGCGGAAATATAAGGTACAGTCGTATCCTCAGTAATAGTGTGAAACAATTCCCTTGTAGCGGGACAGAAACCTAAACATGTTAGGGGACAATTTAAATCTAAAGAAAAATACTTTGGTTGGAAAAAAGAAAAATCAGAAAGGATTCATGAAAGCTACAGAAGAAAACCTGATTTGGGAAACTGAGGACCCTGGCAGTGCCACTGTAGTGAAGGTTCATTACCTATTGTTCTGCCACGTGCTCTAAAGAACTCCCAGAACTCAAGTGTGTCATGAAATTTAAAGGCTGAGTCTGGCTACAGGAAGGCCAGAGTTTCATAAGCTTCCTAAGTGATCAATAATAGAATGAAGCACATAGCTGGCAGAAATAAAATGAAGTGTGTCTGGAGAATTTCATGATGAGCACCAAGACTCAGCGAAGGCCAATGTCTTCCTCACATTGTGTACCTTTTCCTCAGCTCGTAATGCTGCATTGTACATCTTTTCTAATTTAATTTTGAACGTTCTTGCATATTTGGTACATCTCTCAACAGTGCTACCAATAAGTTGTTTATCTGTGTATCAAATCTATACCAATGTCAATGAATGTATACACTGGTACGGAACTGTTCATCTTACTCAGTAATTTAAGTATTTGCTGTGGAAAAAAAATGCTAGTAGAGGCCATCATTTATCTTTGTGTTCACTTTCTTTGTGTATATGTGTCTGTGTTAGAATCTCATTTCTTTTTCTTGAGATTTAGATTATCATATTTGGATGAATTTAAAATAAGTAAAGAAACAACATAATGTGGAAATAATAGGAGGCCAGGTTTTGTTGAGTCTCGTTCCCTTGGGGAAAAATTGCTTTTGCCATTTTGATGTACAATAATCTAAAAAGGATCTTTTACTGATTAGCTTCCTAATTATTGTTTTGCACAGAAGAAGGGAAATACGTTTTCAGTTGAGTTGTCTGAAGTCACCCCCTTTGTGTGGTCTCCCAGGCGGATGTTTCATTGTAAGAACACTACATTGTAGATGGCTTGGCCATTTCACAAGCAACTAATCCATTATTTTGAAATTGTCTGCTGCTTTAAGAGACCTAAATGTCTGTGTTTTTAATAAAATGCTTAAAGTTTAGCTAAAGCTTTGGAATAATCTTTCTCTTGAGAAGGGTGATTTAGGGGCTGAAAGAGGCAAGCATGCATCTGAATACCAACAATTTAAATCCTGGCTGTCACTTTTGAGACCATTAACCTTGTCTTGATCTGTAGTGTTTGCCTGTGTGAGAGGAATACTGGGACCACCCTGTCTGTGGAGCATTTTAAAGATGGCAAAATAGCTCAAATTATTGAAGTTCTTCTAGAGGGAGAAGAGTCTGCAGCCAATTGCAGATTCCCGAGTCCTTACAGATTTGCTCAAATTTGCATGGGCAATTATACGGGGGGTTTGCATCCATGCGGAGCTGCCAGCCACACTGATGCCGTACAATTACACAACGGCTTCGGTGCTTAAACTTTAAAATTCTCACACCATTGTGCCTGTTCTGTTAGAACAAACTGCAGCAAATGATCCAAAGCCAATCCAAATGACTGAAGAGGAGGTGCCCGGGGGTGAGAGGGAAGAGGTACAGGGTGGCCTCTCCTGGCCAGCTTAGCAATCACCGGTCCTCGGTGCTGGCCACTGCAACCACTGGCTTCTTTGTGCTTTGTAGTCCATGCTTTTCAAGTGGGGCCAACAATAAGAATCATCGAATTCACAGAAGAGCTGTAAAGATTAATGAGGGAAGTTAGGCAAAGCAGGACCTGGTCCTGGTACAGAAAGTACCTGAACACTGGGGCTAGCGTAGCACTTTGTCTGGATGGTTGCTTGATTATTTTTAAATGTCGGTATCCACAGTTGTGCCTTCTCTAATTCCTTTTATAAACCATATGCTACTGTGATCTCCCTGATAAGTTAATTTAGATCCTAACCCCGTAAGCCTCCAAATACAAACTACTTGATACAAAACAAAATATAGCCAAGAAAAGAATCTAATTAGAATATTAATAAAGCTGGAACTACCAGTGAAAGAAGAGTTCATAATGAGGTTAAATGTCTCACCATCTGAGTGTAAATGTTCCCAAGCATTGGTTTGGGATACATTCTTTCCAAAAGTCTTAAAAGATTGAACAGATGTTTCTGAGAGTCAGTCAACTACGTTACCAATTTGGCACTAATTTATTCTTTTCTTCCCTGTTTATGGTGAAAGATGGTGAGGGGGAGGAAACAAGATAACTGAGCTGCCCGACTGGCCATCCTGTAGAAAATGGCCTGGAATGAAAGGGGAAAAGGAATAACAACTAGAAAGTTGTTTTGCCGAAGTTCTTCCTTTACTAAGGAAGATGTCTGACCACAGCTGTGGTTGTTGAGATGTTCGTAAGTTACCATCGTTTATCAGTTTGAAGTGGTCACATTTCCAGGATAAATAAGAAGACATACCTTCCAACTAGGTTAAAAGAGAATGACAAATAGATTAAGCACACAAATAGAACTTGATGATCTCACATTTTGGCAGCCAGAAACATAAACATGTTAAGATGTGTGCCCTGGCTGGTGTGGCTCAGTGGACTGAGTGCTGGCCGGCAAACCAAAGAGTCGCCAGTTCGATTCCCAGTCAGGGCACATGCCTGAGTTGCAGGCCAGGTCCCCAGTGGGGTGTGGGGTGTGGGGCGTGAGAGAGGCAACCACACATTGATGTTTCCCTCTCTCCCGCCCTTCCCCTCTCTCTAAAAATAAATAAAGTGTTAAAAAAAGAAAAGCATCATCATGCTTTGAGCTTCTATACATTTTATCAGAATGGAATTCTTCTATGTGGTAAACATGCCTCCCCTTACACAGCAAAATCCAACACCATTTTCCAAAAGCTAATTCCTTTCAATGATGCACTAAATCATTTTATTGTAATCACTAAATGCTTTCTTATTGCTAGGAATGGCACAACACAGTTACTTTTTGATATATGCTGCTGATTTTCAAGATTCTGTTGGAAACAAAATGATCCTTATGACATTTTATAATATCCCACTCCATTTCTTGATTTCCAGAATTTCTATCATTAATTAAAGGGTCTTCTTTCACCATCTCCTCCTCTCCATTCCACCCCGCCAAAAAAACCAAATCTATTCCCCAGCTGCCTATCAGAGACTAAATAAAAGTCGGTCTATCACAGCAGCAGTCCTGGTCATGCCAATTTCTCAGTGTGATTTGTGCACTCATTTCATTTCGAAAATGACCCTGCGCTCCATCTGTCTAAGCCGAATGTCCTGCTTTTTTCAAGCCAGCACATTCAAGCCAACGCAGCCTCCCTCCTGCCCAACTCAGCTGCCATGCTCGCAGATAGGTACCAACACAAAGAGGGGAACCTCAATCGATGCTTGTAGGGATCAGAAAAATTTGCAGCAGAGCAGAGAGTCCTTCTATTTTTCATATTATTCCTAGGGAACCATTTAAAGTGAATGCTTTCATGATGCAGCTCTGGAAAATAGAGTGACAGACTAAAGATATATAAGGCAATTTCCTGTTTCCATGTTCTATCATCTTACCTTGATTTCAAGCAACTTCCCCAAAGCAACAGTTCATACATAAGTACTTTAAAATACTGAGCCTGAGTTTCCAAGAGACAAGTGTAATCAGGAAGCTATGGAGGTAAGATTCTCCCCAACTCATCCCCAATTACTGAGTGGCACTGGCCAGTGTCCCTCCTCAATCCATGTACCTCCCTGGGTCGAAGGTCCTTAAATGGTGCACTAGTGACTGAGTTGGAAGAAACCTCAAAGTAGGGTGATGGTGATCCTCATCAACTGTTTTCTGTGGGGAAATTTAGGCAGCCCAGAGCCCCACTCAACTCTGCTGCAATAGGGCGTAGGTTGTCCCTTCCTTGGTATTCATGCAGTGGGAGCGTCCTTGTGGAATTCCACCCATAAGAACGCAGTCAATTTCTCAGCAAGGGAAAAGACTGAATGAGTACATAAAGTCAGTTGTTTTATGATAGCAGCAATCATATGTCAGCAAAACTGGTCTCCTAGCTATTCCAGGTGACTAGAAGACCATCCCCACTAGTTACTTCCTAACATCTGCTCACGGCTGTAGTTCTGGCCTGGAAAGTCAAATTTATACTGCCCAAACCGACCAAGTTGGTTTTTTTAATGGAGAAAAAAGGACACTAATCCACCATCAGACAACTTGGCGCCAAACACTGGGCCCTTAAAAACTCATCTGTAGGAAATACATGAAATAGATTATTCATCAGTCACTATTTCCTACCAGAACTAGCTGTTGGATATCATGGCACAACCACTAATTACCTAACTGTGTGGTCTTGAGAAATTAGTTGAACCTTTCTAGTAGACAGATTCTTTATCTGTAACATATAGAATACAGGGTGGATATTAACATTAGAATTAATATATGTAAATGGTCTAATAGAGTGCCATATCATATATATATCGTTGCTGTTGGCTGTGAAATGTATACATAGAAGAAATGTAGGTGCAGCCAAACTATAGAGGAAGCAGTTAAAAGGACTTGCACTGAAGTCTTTAAATATATAGCAAATGCTTTTATTCAAACATCATTTATCTTGCGTAGTAGACAGGCCAGTGCAAATCATGGAGAATCTGTGGAGATGTAAGGAGATCAAAGAAGGCTGGTTTCTTAATTGCAGTGAAATTTGAAGACCCTGGACAGTAAACACAGCCAAGTTTAAAGGCCAACATCTGCTCAGTCATACTTGCTATATATTAAAAAGGAGATTGGGAGACACATGATGCTAAAATTTAAGGTCTTCCATACCACCTAAGATTCACAAAACCATTTCCTATCCTTTTCCTGTGGAAACCGCAAAATAAGGACGCCTGGCTTCTGCATCTTAGTTTTTTTGAAAGCGTGCCCTCAAGGCAGCTTAAAAACAGACGCTACTCAAATTCTAAAGGGAATTCCAAAGAAATGTTCCACCTTTTCCATACCATGAATTTACAAAAACAAAACGCAAACCGACCCCATTTGCATGCAGCGCATAGTGTACAAGGCGCATAAATGCAAGGAACATAGAACCATAAGCCTGCCTCCCCAGCATGAGAGACCTAGGTGATTGAAGTAGCCAGCACCCTGGTCTACACAGGAACCAAAGGCCTATGAAACCCCATCTGCCAGACGATGTCTCCATCTGGTGGAGACTACATATCCCAGAAAGCACGGCGGCCACGCCCCTAACAGCCTGGGTGTACTTGATCGGTGCATGCCGGGAAGTAGAGTTTGCCTCCCAGAACTACCAGGAGGGGTTTCCTCTCTCTTCCCTATTCACGACCTCTGCAACCCGTCTTCGAAGACTAAACCAATAATTGAGAGACTCACGTCAGGGATTCCTTTTGTATTACTAACTCTCTCCTTCTGCCAGAGAAGCAGTTTTCCGTTTCCGGTAGGCTTGTTGCCTTGGTAACGAGGACGCCGAGCAACGGCAACAGTTATGGCGCGGCTGGGCAGCACGCAGATCCCCGACGGGGAGTTCACCGCTGCGGTGTACAGGCTCATCCGGGATTCCCGCTACGCCGAGGCGGTTCAGCTGCTGGGCGGAGAGCTCCAGCGGGTCCCGAGGAGCCGCGCCGGCCTGTCGCTGTTGGGCTACTGCTACTACCGCCTGCAGGAGTTCGCGCTGGCCGCCGAGTGCTATGAG